>QVOA01022624.1:0-10473 GCA_014825685.1 Pseudomyrmex cubaensis
AATTTCGGAAACGCAATCCACTTGCAAGAAACGTTCCTTTTAACACGACGAAAATAAAGGTCAAATGTTGAAGATCTAAAAGCCGTTCTGTTAATTAATTATTTCAATATTACAGAAATTACAAATAAGATGTTTTTCTCGATTACCGTAAAATTGACAGCCGTATCAAAATTAAATATACAACTCTGATTGTTCTAGTGTTAACTTTTTTTCTTTGGGATCCACGCGACGACCAGAATACATACAATTCTCATCGCAGGCAAAGGTTAATTATTGCAAGGGTTAATTATTTCGTAGACAAAACCGAACGCGAATCGCGCGCTTCTATGCAATATGCACGACGTGCTCGAGTTGTGTCACGTGAGAATCTCTTCCCCGACGATTCAATGTCACAAGCCGCGCCGTTACGTGTGTCGCGGCAACTTGTTAAATATTCTATTACACCTCGTTACATTTTCTATTCCACGTAAACAGACAAGTTGTTATTCCGCCTGATGCGGAAAGGAGATCGATAAACGGCATCCAGAGAATACCGATCAAGTGCTGATGAACGACAGCACTCCGCGGCGATTATTTGTAGGTAGATTGATGAATCTGTTCCCGCTCTCTCGTACCCGCGCCTCCGTCGCGGGTTTTCCTCCCCCCCATCGCCCTCCCTCCCGCACGCTCGCGAAAATGGTGTTCTTCAATCTTCGTTGCCCGGGCGATAAGGACCCAGATCCTACGGTACAAAGATTTTCATGCTGACGCGCCATTCCTAGGCGCCTAATTAATGAGTTTGAATTTTTCCGACGGCTAATGGAAAGACTGCCTGCGCAGCACGTAGTCAAAGGAAAACCGGCGCGGTATGAAAGATGAAAAAGCGCGCGGCATCAAGGAATGGAGGTTAATACGCGAAAGTTTCGCGGCTTAAGGATATGAAACTGATGAGGTCGTGACACGATTTCGTCAATTCACGATCCGCGTTTTTCCAACCCGCGCGCGCTCCGCTTTATCGAAAAGTATCTCGGTACGAAATAAGAACAGGATGGAGAGAGGGAGAAAAAGAGAGAATGCCTGAATGAATATCGATAGAAATGTAGGCGTCGGCTGATGGAAGCGAAGATTGCCTCGGTATTTACGACACGTATGCCCGAAATATTGAAAGGATATGTGAAAGATTTTCGAAAAAACGCGGGGGGGGGGATACACTTCGTTGATTGGGGAAAAACACACACACTTACAACCCCGAGCAATTCGCGTTCGACAAATTGTTCGAGATTTACATTTGTAATTTGAATATTATCTAAAAGAAGAATCGCGCGCGCGGATCGAACGCGGAGAAAAGCAAACGCGGAGAGAGAGAGAGAGAGTTTCATCAATGTCTGATTTTCATGCTGAGTAAACCGGGGGAAAAAACTTTTCGCGGAGAAAAAGATTCAATTATGATATCATCGAGTACATTTGAATGTTTCGAAAATAAGGGAAAGTGCGCGCGAGGAGAGGAGGAATAAAGTGGTTATAACGGAAGGGAAACGACGCGTTTTGGACAAGAGCGGAAGCGGACGAAAAGCGGGAAGGGGCGGGGGGAGGATTCGCGGAGAGGAAAGGAAATGTAAAAGTCGGAGAAGACCGGTTTAAAACTTGTTGAAATGCATCGGGCATTCTCCGGGCGAAAGTACGTGTTTACGAACAAGAATACGTCGGGAGGCAGACATCGCAAACATAGCAATTGTTAAGTAAATACCGCACGAGCGAATCGCATGTTAATTATCAAAATTGGACTGCAGCTTTTATCAATCTCGGGGAAACTTACTTTTGCGAGAGATAAGAGGAATTACCACTGGGAATTTTACAGGCTCCCGCTACACTTGTCTCGGGATTAAAGAGAACGAAATCCTAGAAACTTGTTAAACGGTTGAACCATTCTCAATTGTTTAAAAAGAATTAAATCGCATTAAGAAAATTGCTTCGTTCGTCGCAATCGAAAAAACCGCAATCAAAACGTTTAATAATTGTTTTCGGATTTTTTTCTTTCTCCTCCCGGCGTGTTATAAATTTTAACTAATTTTTTCGATTGTCAGTAATTGCGTGTTTCAACGAAAAATTAATTTTGACGTACGAGACGACTAAATTTTTTTACAATAACAGTGGTGATAATAATTAGCAGCAACAATTTAAAAGCAACGGTGTAAGCGATTCGCAAATCTGTTTTTTTTTTTTTTTTTTTGTACAATAGGAAAAAAAAAGAAGGTTTACAACCGATTGAATTACTTCTCGCGAGAAAAAATCGAACGGCGCGGAAGAATAAGCACTTTCCCGTCGGTGTAATCGTAACAGATATCCCCCTCCCGTATAAACAACGCAGAGTCAAGATCTCGAAATTGATAGAACGACGAACAACAAGCCTGCAATCTTTCTGCGGATTACGTCCCTAGCGCGCAATTTGAAACATCGACACACTCCACCCTTCCATTCTCGCGTCTATCACGCCCGACCTAGTCGACGGCGATAAATCTAAACTTACGGTGTATCCTTGGATGCAAATTCTCTCTCTCTTTCTCTCTCCCGCAGCTATAGAAATTTTGCGCGACAATATCTCCCAGAGTCTCTCTCTCTTCCTCTCCCGTGATTTCCTCTCTCCTCGACGGGTGTGAATATATACATCGCCGTGATAAAAATATAAATAATCCCCCGCAAACGAGCACCAATTATCGATGGCGTTTGCGCGCCAATTATAGGTGCGAATAATACTCGAGCGATACACGAAGGATGCAAAATTACGCGCGCGCGCGCGAGCGAGCGAGCGATCGCGCAGCTGCGATATTGATATGAATGAGAGACAACTGGTGCGAAATTTGTCACATCGGATACACGCCTAGAGCGCTATTTGAATCATGACTCCCCCGGCGCCCATCCCCCGCGCGAGAAGCCTCTCTCTTCTATCCGCGCCACGTCCATCGCGCGCTCGACTGGCTCGATGGCCAATAAATCCAGACTTACTCTTTATCCTATCGAGGCTCTGCCCGCCAGGATGTGAGCCTCTGGCATTGTCGCGGCTATATCACACGCCAAAAAGGACGAGAGAGAAAGGGGGAGAGAGAAAGGGAGGAAGAGAGAGAGAGAGAGAGAGAGAGACAGCGCGACAGGAGTCGACGGAACCTGAATTAAATTCTGAGATTTATCGCGTCAATAACCGTGCATTAATTTATGATTTTTTGCGGTGAGGAACGTAAATCCACACGAGCGCGCGCGCCAATTGTTTCGCTCCGCGTGGCCGACCCGGACGTACGCGAACGGGCATAAAGAGAGGAACGGCGGCGTAGGGAAAACGGGAACGCACAAGCGTCTATATAACGGGAACACACAACGGCTCTCTCTCTCTCTCTCTATCTCTCTCTCTCATATTCTACATATCGAACGGAACGCGAGCGCGCACCCCCCCAAACGCAAGGGAGTTGGAAACGCCTGATGCGAAGCGCGGGGAGAGAAAACGGCGGAGGCGACTAGCCGGCGTGTGTTCCACATCTAACTTATATTGACCACTCAACATTCCGCGCCCGTAAACTACGACGTTTCGCCGACCGTTCGGTGCGCAAAAGCAATCGGAAATGGTGTGCAGCGGTTCTCCGGAGAGCCTTTGAAGTCGCTGCGCGGTATAAACCGCTAAGAGGAAGAAGGAGAGAGGGTAGAGAAGCATCGTCGATTAAAATTATCCGCTTGTGTATATATATATATACATATATATATGTATATAATACATATGTTTGTTACTCTCTCGAAACGTAACGCCGCTGAGAGATTATTCTTGAACGCGCTTACAATTTATTTCCGATAATGATTAATCGACCGAGCCGACGATTCGCAATTGCGTCCGATTCGCTTCGCGATTTTCCTTCCTTCCGCGGCGACGACGACGGCGGCGGCGGCGGCGGGACGCGACGCGACGCGTTACGAGCTTAAAAAGCGTTTAATTAGTATTAAAGCGCGTGTTTCGCATTAGTCGTTGTACATTAATTTATTCCCTATCGTTACTCATTAGGAAGGTGTACACATAGCGCGAATTTCTCTCCTCACTCTTTTCGCTTCCGCCTAGATACGTCCTTTGATCGATTAATCGTTTTAATTACGGACGAAACCGCGGCAGGTGTGCATTCAAATTGATGCACAGAGTGGAAGTACCGACCGGCTGTAGCCTGAAACGCGCGTAATTCCGCCTGCCTCCTCTTTTATTCCCTTTTACGTTCTTTCCTTTTGACAACTCCCCTTCTTTGAAGCTCTTCCTCTCTGCCCAAACGAGGTCGTCCTTTTGCTTTTTTTTTTCTCTCTTTCTCTTTTTTTTTTTTTTACACGTTAAATTGTGGTTTTTGCTTAATGCGCTTTATGCGTTTAACGACTTATCTTCGCGTGACCAAGTGTCGTCGGTGTTTGAGCGCGTGGACAGCGGAATAAAAGAGCAAGTGAGGGACGGGAAAAAAAAAAATTGCAAAATAAACCTCGCGCGCGTATTTGCTTTCACACAGTCTCGCCTATTCAACCATCTATTTCCTAATTGCTTGCTGCTCCTTCGCACTTCATCCATCACAAAGGAGAAGACAATAAAAGAGAGGAAGATCAGTACTGTCATCTTCACGCCGGCAATTTTTTTCTACGGGGTGGGGGGAGGGAGGCAATTCATTCCGTGGTACGCGGAAAGTGTCATACATCAAAGTTCCGCCGTGGTCTACATCAATCACCGTGCATAGTAGATAGTAGATACCGCGCGACGTAGCCTTTTGAAAATTCTCACTTGCGGTCGAAAAAAAAAAAGAAAAAAGAGTACTCCAGATAGCCGGTGGATAACGGAAGCGAAAAGGGAGGAACACACCCCCGGTATATATACGCGTGGCGGAATTTTATTCGCGGCGCATGCCACCCCCGCGCTTTTCTATCTATCTCTCTCTCTCTCTTGGTCGAAAGGATATTTCCTCGTCTTGAGCTCGTGCCGAAACGACTGCAGCCTCCGGGGCCACGTCGCGCGTTCCAGTATTCCTAATTTTGTCCGCCGAGCGCGCTACTGGAATCTTAATTATGAAGAAGAATTCGTCGCAGGGCGAGGAGAGAAAGCAAGGGTGAGAAAGGGACAGAACGGTCCGGTCCCAATTCGCTCGACAATGTCGCCGGTACTTTTCCCGAGAATATGACCCTTTCGAAATTCAATGCCGCGCGTGAAACAAATTGAGATCTCTCTTTGCTCCATTCCCCCCGTTAAATCAGGATAGTACCGTGTGTACAATTAATTGTTTGAAATAAACATCCAAAGCTTTACATTTTTTTGCAATTGTTTTCCAATGGTTATGCGCATTGAAAATTATTAGACAAGATCTACTCGAGGGCAATATACGAGTAACGAAAACTAACCCAGTCTAAAAAAAAATCGCGATGCGTAATGTAAGAAAACACGAAATAAACGTTCCAACGACCGGCAACCGGCCGGATATTGTTAAAAACACAATTATAACAAAATATACATATCATTTATACATGTAAAATTAGAAAACCATAATATTATTATGATATATTAAAATATATCAAAAAATATTTTAAATACACATATATAGAATTATATGTTATTGCATTGCTGTATAATCACATTCTTTTTGTATATTTGTGCACATAAATAACATTTATAAATAAAATAAATTTCATTTATTGAGAAGGAAAAGAAGGAATAAGGAGAGAAAGGAATAAGGTAAATGTGTGTGTGTGTCCAAACAATCACCGAACATTTATTAAAGAAATAATTAAAAAATAATAACAAATTATTCGTATAAGTAAAGTTAGAAGTTAATAATTAAAAATTTATTTTAAAAATACTTAAAACCTTGAGAATTGTTATAATATTTTCATATTTAATAATTATATTTGTATAATATTTGCGTATTTAATAATTATTTCTTTAATAAATGTCCGGCTCCATTATTTTATATTTTGAAAAAGAATATTCAAAATATTGAGAATTGTTACTTATATCAAACTTCTTTGCATTTCAAAAACGTAGTTTAAAAACAAATATATTCCTTTAATTTATATATTAATTCCCTAATTGTATGTTGTTCGGCCCTATTATTTTACTTTATATCTTAAAAACGAATATTCAAAATATCGAGAATTGTTACTTATATCAAACTTCTTTGCATTTCAAAACCGTAGTTTAAAAACAAATATTCCTTCAATTTATATATTAATTCTCTAAATGTAGGTTTTTTTGTTCTTTGTAACATATATTTTATATCAAATGAGGAAACTATCAAAAAATATCTTTGTAAAATGAATAATAAAGTGAAAAACATAAACAGAGTAGCAAACAAACATCAAACATATTAACTTCTTCGCGTTTCGAAAATCAAGTTTAAGAACAAATTTCTTTGATTTACAATTTTATTAATTTTGTAATTGTATGATATTTTTTAATGTATTCCTATGCTGAAATATGCTAAATTCTTTGCAATTGTCTTCCAATTGTTATTTGCATTGAAAATGTTTGGACACACAACAAAATTATATTAATTTTAAAATTAAAAATCCCATCACCTCGTAACCCTAAAGGTTACTCACCAGTACTGCTGATCAGCACCGGCTGCAGCAATTCATACGTCCGAGTTGGTCCTGCCCGAACCGAGTCCTCCGGTGTTGCAACAGCTGCAAAGTCCGCAGGAAGTTTGCACATCCCGCAATTCTGTAACAAAAATGTAATTCTGTCAATTATATTTCAAATGTGCAAATTTAACAAATAACTTTTGCTTTAAATGATTAAATTTTGATTGTAAAATATTAAGATAAATGAAACACACATACCTCCGAGTTGGTCCTGCTTGGCCCGAACCGGATCCTCCGGTGCTGCAACAGCTGCCGAGTTCGCAAAAAGTATGCATCCGCAGTCTGAAACGCAACGAGATGACTTAAAAATGCGCAACAAAAGCAAAATGTGCGAAAAAAGTTATGCAAAGACGAAACTTTGACGATAGAGTTATAATAAAAGCGCGTCCCAAGATGAAACTCGCGTACCTGTGAATCTCACAGAGCCCGCGGGTCGTTCGGTGCCGCATCTTCCGTCTTCCCTCAGGTTCCGCAACGAAGCCGCTCGCAAGCGAGAGTCTCGTATCCGTCTCTAATAATCTTTTATTACACCGCACGTTTCGCTGAAACTCGAATTACGCGAGCTTTCGTTAAGGAAAATGTTGGTCGATCACCGTCTCACACTGTTGCGCGCCAATTTGACGAGAGCGAAGTTGGCGCGCGACGCCACTGTATCGAAAACATACGTAGACGCGCTACGAGCAGTTACGCGCGAAAGCTATCGCGCCGCGTCGCCAGTTGTCGTGTGAAATTGCACTTGAGATTCACCTTAAAGTTCATCGATATCGCGAACAACTTGTCCAAACTAGATTCTAATCCGCGATCGATGCATTATTTTCACGATTATTGCGTTTGTCGATATTAATTTTGCCAACCGAATCAAGTTAAAAACACTAAACTTCTTTGTCTCGAAAACCGAGTTGAAAAGCAATTTCTTCGATTTATAATATTAATTCTCTAGTCTAGTGCGTTGTTCTTCGTATAACATATTTGATGTCGAGAAAACTATCGAGAAAAACATGTTTTTATTGTAAAGCGAACAATAACAAAGTCAAGTTAAAAACATAAACAGTAGCGGAGAAACGTTAGATGTATCGAACTTTCGTTCGCGTTTCGAAAACGGGAGTTTAAAATCAAATGCTTTCGATTTATACATCGATTCTGGTGGTTGTTCTTTGCTAACATTTTGTTTTATATATCAAACGATAAAACTATCTTTGGAAAACGAACAATAAAGTAAGAAACGTAAAACAGTAAGCAGCCGAAAACTTAAAATTTATTCAACTTCGCGCTTCGAAAACAAAGTTTGAGAACAAATCTACATTCTTATTAATTCTGCGATTGTTCTTTGTTTAATTTATTTCTATGCCGAAACATCAGTGACAAATGAATCTTAACGCGCAAGTCACGTCTACGAACTGATACGACGAAAACGTGTAACATTGCGAAACACGCGAGATGTGTGTTTCGTCTCGATGCGAAACGTTCTGGATAATGTACTCACTCGGGGAAGGAAAATAAGGAGTGGGAAATATGCGGCGTGTGTTTGTGGCTTGACCTTGGTACGAATTTGACCGAGCGCGCTGGAAACGCTATCGTCGTCACTGCTCGGCCGACCGAAATGAAATGGCCGCGGCCCTCCTCCCCACCCCGCCGCTCTGCTGCCTACTTGCGCGCGGCGAAACTGGCAGCGAAAAGAAACGGAGAAAACATGTTTTCGATATATTGTATAGATCGTGCGCAACGCTCGTTGTGCGTCGACGTGTGTGATGGAAAAGTTGTTGTCGTATGTAACGAATTTGTTACCATTTCGCGTTTATATATTGATGGATATATTGTCACGATCCGCTGTCGCCTTGTTGCGTGTTCTCGCGTTCTCCCATTGGCCCGCATCGGCCCGGGTGCGATATCTCAAATCGCGCGCGGATCGACTTCGAGCTGAGTGTGGACGCGCGTAGAGTCGTCAATCTAGATAGATCGCGTATTCGAAGTCTAGTTCGTGTTCGCGCGCGAAATGGAGACTCGGCGTCGGTCGCGACTTGATTTAATTTATTTCGGTTCGTAAAGCGAACGGGAAAGGAAAACGGAGCGTCGCATCGCGCGTCGAATCGGTTAGTTAACGTGTGTGTGTTTTGTGCACGTCGCTTTGTTTATTGCGCGAATGCACGTCGCAATGACCGAACGAGATTACCGCCGGCCGGACGTTCTAGAAAGAAACAAGAATTTCAGCACGTAAGTCGGAACTGATATGCGAAACATACGTTGAAAAATACTTTAACCTTGAAAATTGTTTATTGCACACGTTGTGCGTATTTTGTTGTGTTAAAAAATTTACGTATCTAATAATTATTTCTTTAACCTTGGGTTATCGGAAGACACTTGCCTCAACTTTAACACACATCTCGCGAAAACGAGAATGCGAGTAGACGTGGGACAAAGTTTATTGTTTAATTTTCGTATCGAACGTGCGAGAATGAGAACAAAAGACTTTGATCTGCCCGACGCAACTGCGTCGGGTCCTCCTGCGAGATCTTCGTCGATAATTCATTCTCGTTTTATCTCGTATCTTGCTATCTTGTTTTATCTGATGAGAGATAATATTTATGTTACAGGGATTGCAGGGTCGTCAGAGATCCCCAGACTCTCAAGTCCAAAGGATATGGATTCGTCTCGTTCGTCAAAAAAGCGGTAAGGAATCCTGTTGTCGATTCGATGGTTCTTTTTTTCTTTTTCGTTGAAAAGAGTATAGCGGATTTATATATTGCCGTAGCTGAGAGATGATACAGATTTTCTATCTACGTGAGGCCTTAGCTACGGTGTTTGAAATTGGCAAGCTATAGTCACGTTCGATGTGTATACGTTTTGCAAGTAGGTTGTGTTACACCGAGAAATTTATATTTACATTTGAAAAGTACGCAATTGAAGCGATACCCAGTTGTTATGCGGCGTTCTTTCCTCTCGCAACACGAGCAGTAATTTTCTTGCGGAGTGTGGGAACTTCTCTTTTATTCAGAAAGTTAGTTTATACGTCGAGAGGAGAGAGAGCATGTATCAAAATTAATATATTTTAATTAGCGAATTAGCGAAACTATATAACTTATTCCCGGAATTAATTTTAGAATCTCTCTCTCTCTCTACATGGAAACTTGGCGCGTTACATTCACGTGGGATTTTGGCAAAATGCGTCTGTGTGTTCGTTCCTTTCAGAGAAAGTCGCCGAAAGACGCCTCGTTCTTAAGAGAATCGCGGCGCATGCGAAGCGTCGATTAAAGCAACAACATCCGTAACTTCGTTACCAAGTGTAAGAGATTACAGTCGAAAAACGAAATGACAAATTATTCGGCGCCCAGTTGTGAGCGGTGAAGATAAGAGAGAGAGAGAGAGAGAGGCGATCCGTTTTATGTAAATCAGACTTACGGTGGCATAACGGCAAGGTAAGATAATTCCCGTCCGTTTTAATTATCGCATCCACCCGACTCTCCCGAAAAGTCAACGGAAAGAACGAACGCGAACGTTTCTTCTAACGACTGCCGACTGCGAAATCACTCACTTTCCTTCCTCGCTTCCGCAGTATATGTCAAACTTGAGACGTTCGTCGTCCTCCTCCGGTTTTCCGCTGATCAAATAACGGGGCGGGTCCGACCGTCACGGTTTACAACATCATTTTTCGGAGCTAAATGGAGAGTGGCCGGAGTTTTACCGTGACCCGCCAAAATCCGCGACGTAAATCACGGCGAAGTTAGATGTACGGCTGAGTAAAAGAAGGCTTTCCTCCGTTTATGGCGGGGTTATTCGTCGAGGCGCCTGCCCCGAAGGTAGAGTGAGACCTTCTCTCTCTCTCTCTCTCTCTCTCTCTCTCTCTCTCTCTCTCTCTCT
>QVOA01022660.1:0-14601 GCA_014825685.1 Pseudomyrmex cubaensis
AATAAGATTTTTAGCATACTTTTCAATGTACGCTATTGTTGCAGTGATATATTATAGATTAGGTTAAGTTAGGTTTTTATGGGGAGGGGGTGCAGGGGGAAGGGCTTCGCTCCTCCCCCGCCCACACGTGTACAATAGTATGTGATACAGAGGAAATATTCTATACGTCTAAAATGTCTATTCGGCCTTTGACCGTTGTTCCGCGCATTGGCCAGTCAATCCTAAGATTCCTCGTACGGGTTTTGACGCTAACATATGCACTACTTTGTATTACATATATGCGTATGACTATAAGAAAAAAGCCGTCATATTGGATCACCCAATTTAAATGACATTTTGTCGTGCCTATTATATTACACTTGGAATGACCAATCGAGTAATAAGTCCGCAAAGACAATTAAATTATCTATTCTGAGGATATCACATAAGATCGAAAATCTATTACAGCGTAACATCCTACTTTATTTTTTAATCTCGCCAAGTTCCCATTGGTTTTTAGGCTTCAAAAAAGTAGTTTTGCATTCTGCACGGCACTAGCAATGATAATCTATATGACTTTTAAACGCCGGTTGATGGGCGAAAATCGCAACTTTTTACCTCCTTTCTTTAAAGAAACCATCACCACTTGTGGACTATCGGCTGCTTGGTCCATTCTAATTATTTTGAATTGTTATGTCGTTTTTTAACTTAATTATGTATTCTAAAATATTTATAATCATTATAAAAAAAAATTTGATACAATTAAAAACTACTGTGTCACATTGAAACTAACCTACTTACGATTATACAAACTAAAACGAAAAATTTAAAAAGTCGAATATAACCATCAAGCCAATCTTCTCTATCATGTTCTTCAGAGTGTGTACTTCCTTCAGATATATCGAGTATATTCAAAACTTTCTGACTAAGATTGATGTGCTGCTACATTGACAAGCTGAAGATTCGCGTGTTAGCATTCGATCAATAACGACGAACTGAAGTTATTTCTCGGAAGCAGTTCCATGCTGTGTACTCCGTGCGTGCGTATATGGTGCAAAGTTGATTATTTTATTTTTAACTTCCATTTACCTACTTATTTTTTGCATATAAAAATAGTATATAAACACCTATATATACATGTATATAAATTTTTTAAATATATAAAGATATATTATTTAAAAATTATATTACTTAAATATATACACACAGAATATTCTTGCGAATTATGACATGTCACGCGCGCTCGCGCAAGCAGAAAAATCTCTCTCCTAACCTGGATATTTTTGTGGAGACAGACAGGACATGAGTCTTGCGAGGACTTTGTCACGTTTTAGAAGTTTCTCACTGTGAGAGTGCTTCTCGAAGGAAGCAATCCATGAGGTGCCGCTAGAAAAGTATGAACGGGAGGAAAAAGGAGCTTTTCCTGAATGCTGTGAGAAGTCGAGTTCGCACGAGTCAAAAGTTTTCGCAGATAGGAACAAAGGCCGACACAAAAGCTTCGTCACGAACGACGAGCACGGTCTCGCTTCCGTTTTCTTTGCTCGCGTACGAGAGGAAACTATGTGGTCGGGTGTTCGTTTCCGTTTCCGTTTCGAACATTCTCCTTACGCTCTATTGAATCTTAGATAATACCGCATATAACTGTATAAGATTTCTCGCGGTGTCTCTCCGGCAAGTCAAACAAATTCTCTCGTCATCTTTCGAGTCGTGTCTTTGCGACCAACGAGACTAAAAGAGAATTTTTGTCCATTGTGCAAAAGAGACAACAATGCAAAGAAAAAGAAAGAAAGAGGTATTTTGGCGATTGTTTAATATCATGGAAAGTGGAAGGATGTGAGAAACTATACATTTCTATCTTCTTGATATCTATTGCTTTTTATGATGACATATAATGGACAGAATATCGTATAACAGGCCGTCAATATCGGGCAGATTATTATTATATCAAGATTAACAGGAGCTTACCGCAAGAAAGATGCTGTAATTGAATTCGAAAATACATGCTGTCTATCTTTCTTTCTCTTTCTCTTTCTCTTTCTCTCTTTCTCTCTCTCTCTTTGATAGTAGGTCAGGAAATTAGGTCAGATGGAGGAGGAAGAAGCGACGTGCGGACATGGACGGAGTAGTACCAGATGGTATAGTAGAGGAACTCCTTAAGTACCGTTAATCGCGTCGGTCGTATGTTTCTTTATTGCGGACGTGGGCAAAGAGGAGACACCAAACTCATGTATCCCGTGGGAGAGAGAAACACCCACGTGAATGAGCCGTGAATAAAAGCTCTCCAAGATGCGCAAAAATCTTTGCAAAGATATAGATGTACGGCTTAGGGCGTTTTAACTGCTAATTGAAAGATTTATGATGAAACTTATCTTTTGAGACAATAACTTCGACAGGAAATGTTAGTGTAATTATCGCTTGATTAAGAAGTTTTATACTACTGAGAAATTTTTACAAATTTTAATAGTTGTCCGTGAAAGTGACGTTTCATCAGATACTACATACACGCTATATTGAAGCATCGTCTGACTTAATCGCGTTGTTGCACAAAGACGACCATGCGGAGGGAAAGGGAGAAGGAGGGAGCCGAGCTCAATGATGCTTCCTCGATGCAAATTGTGAGAGAACACGCTTGCTTATGCCGCCCGAGGCGTCATTGTCGGCTGGGAATGTCGTGCGTAGGGTTACGACCGTGAGCCTCTCGATCTGAGAAAAGGCTTTGCCAAGCGGAACATATTTTTGCATAATTTGCCATTTTTGCACGAACGCTCGCGTTACGTAGCAAAGCCGAGAATCATGATACGCTTATTTTTAAGTCATCATTGAGTCTCTTTAATGATAATGCAATTCTTACGAAAACAAAATTTATATTTTTTAGAATTATTTCAAGTTGATATTTTTTTATATGTTTTAATAATTTATTTTTATATGACACATTTATTTTTATTTATTTTTATATGAAAACATTTATCTCTGATATCAAAACTCTCTTACAAAACGTTAAACAGAAATGGAAGTAAGTAACTTTTTCGATATTCTTGTCATATTTGCTTTTAAATTTTTTCTTATTATACTTCGATAGCTCGACAAAGGAAAATTTATCGTAATTAGCTTCATCCACCTATCGATGAACAAGAAAAGAAAAACATTCTGCGCCTTACTCTCCTAATAAATATCGTTGAAAGGGCCGATAATCTTGAGTCAATTACTCGCGCTCCGTAGAAGATATTTAGCTTCATTTACAATGAATCACACGTGTTATAGGTATACATTCTTTATACTGCTGAACGATCTCGAGATCCGGCAGATGTATTTCGCAGGCGGATACATGGACTATCGCGATAAATAATGATCTCAAATGTAAAACGATTCTTTACAAAAACTGTAAATTTATTATTGTCCATTAAAAAATATACTTACGATAACATCTTGTTTTTCGCGATCGTAAATCTTTTATTTATTCTAAATAGAAAAAAATAGAAATTATTAGTCATTCTAAACTTTAAGATAAAAACAAATAGGTTTCTAAAAAATTTATCTTAAATAAAAGCAAATAAGATAATTCAAAATATGCGAGTGCGTATAAAAAACGGTTATTACACGTAGTTTGAGTGCAATAGTGGCGGCGCGAGCAGAATCTCGTGTGCGTTTTTGAGTTTAGATAATGTAATAAGAGATTAATATATGTCTCTCTCTTTCTCTCTCTTCCCCTCTTTCTCTCTTTTTCTTGTAGCTTTTGTAGAGTAAACTATATCTACTCTGTCATTCATGATCGGTGTACTATTTTAGAAAATCTAGCATAAGTCACTTTATTAGTTAAAAATTAGTATGTTATATTAGAATACTTTTTTTAAATCTCACACAGCGTAAAACATTTTGTAGAATATAACAAGCTTATTTGATTATTTGTTTATCATTTGTTAGAAATTATATTTTATTCGATTTTATGTGTGTGTGTACACATGTATATATACACTTACTGACAAAAATTTAGAAACAAAGTAGTTATTTAAGAACTTTGATGTAGAAATATATATATTACTGAATGGTCAAAAATGGAGCGATGAAAGTAAATTCAATTTATTCGGAAATGACTCCAGAAATAATGTGCGACGTTCTATTGATCAGCGATTTAATGTTAAAAATACTACTTTGTTTCTTAACTTTTGCCAGTAAGTGTATATCTTATTATCGTAACTTGATTGCGTGTTCTACTGTTGATACGAGCTGGTTTATCTCAGCTTACAAATGACAGATAATTATTATCGCTTATCGCGTCAGCAGAAGCAGACACCTAAGCTGAAAGGACCATTAGGACCGTCCTATGTCTTCTTATCGCACGAGAGCACCAAGAAGCGTCATCGTCGTTTATGCGTATCGTCGCTGTACTTTTGATCCTCCCAAACTCGACATCGAGATAATGGATGTTACAACGTGAAATTAACACTCTAACTTTATGCGATCCTTAACACAATCCACGAAAAATATACTTACAACGACAGCAACTTTGTAATAATAATATTTATACGACATTATTATTATTAAGAATGTGTTCTCTGCATTATCTACAATAATAATAATTCAGATTTATATGTAACAGACAGTTGTTAGAATGGATCGCCCGGGTCACTATATATACATACGTATGTTTATACAGAATATAGCATTTTAATATGTATAAAGACACAGAGCTACGACTCAAGGAGGACATTCGAGGCAAATATACGCAGGATGCTCGTTATTCGCGCCAGAAGACAAAGGATCGTGGAAGACGCGAGTAAGCACAAGAAATATTACGGTACCAAGAAGCGTGCACGTGCCGGCGTCGTATATCTGTAATAATCATTCCCCATTCAAGGCGAACATTTCATTCGCATAGATGCAACACTCTTGCACCACAAATTGCGATAAAGAAGCGTAGTGCAACAGCGACAGCAACGAAGGCAGCGGCGAATCCCATAATCAACCTCGTGCAACGACATACTTTCCGGCTTTCTTTCTTTATTTCTTTCTTATTTCTTCGTTCTCTCTACGGGGCGCTGCTCAGCGTTCGCAACATTGCTGCAAACTAACAACGAGGCCGCGTCATGTATCATCTCGTACCGTGTGTAAAAGCTACTAGCGAACGCGTGTGCACGCTCGAAAACGAACGCGTTGCAGCAACTTATTGTAGACAACACAATCATCTTTTTTTCGTAGTATTATAATATACTTCAAAATACGTAGTGTGGACATTAATCTTTTAAAGAGAGGGGTTATAATAACATGAAAATCATCAATACGCATTTTACCGACGATTGTTTTTATCGATATTATTTCATCAAAGATGTCACAGATTGTTGATCAAAACGATGTTATCAAGAAACATTGTCGATAAAATGTTTACGTCAGTGAAAACAATTAAAAACGGTATTAGTGAAATACGTGAATTTCAGTGAATTTCATGTAACCAAGCACAGATTATATGCTTCGTAGTCTGTGGTTCGCGATCTACAGAAAATATAGTAGGACAAAAGTAGAAAGTATCTTTCTGCGTTTTGATTATCTCTTTTATATAATATATCAAACGCGTTTTGTAGTTTGTATGCCAATATATTCAAGCGACATTGGAACAAAAGATTCGATATAAAGTGAAAAATTCATGCAAACTGGAGCATAAAATATTAAATCAATTACAGTCGTAAAGAAGGAAAAAAACAAAAAAGAATAAAGGCGCGAATGTAGTCAAATGTAGCTATCAAACTAAAGTGCGCGTAAAACAATAGGAAATTTTTAAAATTTATCAACGATTGCTACGGGAATAAGATTCGACTTGTCTCTTTTTCAATATGCAAAGATTTCATGGTTCAGACGGCTTTTGCGTTTATAGATTCTACAAAGAAGCTCTTTAAGTCGTCGAGTTATATATAGTCTTGACTTTTGTGCGTTCCTTTTACTGCTTTGTCTTTATTTCGCATAGAAACGTGGGAATTTAGAACAGAGATATATTCCTGAAAGTTTCGACTTTTTTTCCGGACGCGTTGTTTAAAAAAATGCACGAAAGTTGTGTGGAATTGATAAGTTTACGGATACTTGAGATAACACTGCATGGAAATTTCCGAAACTAATTAATACTCGGACATTTCATTGAATAAAGAACGAGCTTCTAAATGATCGTTCGGCTTCTATTCATATCCATATCATATCTATTCTATCCAATCATTGTTATACGAGTAAGAAAGCGGAATTTTGTTCGCGGTTCAGTGATGAGCAGCAAGAACTCTCATTGCTGACACGTACCCGATTTTGCGAACAATCCGCCATTTCAGTCTCGCAATTCAGTGCTTTGATCGTTACTGCGTGATATCGAATTAAGCTCAAAGAGGAAAGCCATTGAGAAAGAGAAAGAGAGAAAGAGAGAGAGAGAGAGAAAGAGAGAGAGAGAGAAAAAAAAAGAAAAAAAGAGAAAGAGAGAAATAGACTGTAGGAGAAGGCACGAGTGTAAGCGGGCTTTCGTGTGCAAATTCGTTTGTGGACATCTGCGAACATTGAACTATGACCCTTATCAGAGGGACCCTCTCTTCATCTTTGCGTGCGAGCGCGCGCATGTATTTTGTAGAAAGAGAGAGAGAGAGAGAGAGAGAGAGAGAGAGAGAGAGAAATGATAATTAATTATTATCCGTACGTGCTGGCGAGGAAAATTCAACTCATCGTACCATCTCACACGGTATATAGGATCTGTTAAGCCGTTAATAATAGGCATCTAATTCCGAACGATAGCGATTTCACCTAAAATGCGTATGTAGAGTGTGTAACAAGATTAAAAATTGTAATTATTGAATTATCGAGAATATTACGGAAAATAACAATTTAAAAGCTCGTAAAGTTGTTTTTGATAATTATTGATCTTAATTACGGTAAATGTCTAAAATTCAGACTTTTGATTACTACAAGCTTTCCTCGATCGACAGTTTCACTTTGTATACAACGAACATTACATTGGTACTCGATTTAATTTCCGAGGTCGCAGCCAATGATGGACTATAGTTCGTTGGCAGAAAAATGCATAGTTGTAAATAATCTTGTCTGTGAGACGGAAGGCCGCAGCCGCGTCGCGACGATATAGGCCAAGGGAGGCCAATGAACCCCGGGCTCCGTCGCTTTTACCAATGGTTGATTTTGAGTTGGCATGGCCCTGTCGTGCCGCCTACACACTCGGTATCCAATGCAGCAGTCTTGTTATGACAACTATAGTCAAATGTGTGCGGTTTAACAGAGAAGAATCAACAAATTTCTCTAAAATAACTTCTCAAAATTTGAGAAAAGATTAAGAAGAGTCAATTCGATTCTCTAGAGTAACTTACAATAACTTTATTAACAATTATAAAATACAAACAATTTGATTCTGCATTTTTTTCAGTACTCTAGTAATTTATATTTTTGAATAACAAATAAGTAATTTATACAAGAATAATTAAAGCCGGTTCATGTGGCAACATCGATCTTTCTTTTCGCTGAAACGTTTGAGAAACTTACAATTAGATGGATATTAGAATTTCAAATATTATCTGTGAATATATTGCAAATCTAAAAAGTTGTTATTTTAATGTCCGTAATATTAATCAGAAAACCACACGCACGCTCTCTATCTCTATAAGATGAGAAGACAAGAGGAGAATCGTCTTGAAAAAGTTAACGCGTCGTGAAGCGCGTCTGTAATAGAGAACGAGCGTCTTTTCAGTCGTTTGTTGAAAGAGACTCTCTTGAGGGATGGAGGAAAACAAGGAAAATGGAGGAAAGGCGATCCAGTGATACGTGAGAGAAGAGAACAGAAAGGAGAGAGGGGAATTCTTTCTCGGGGAATGTGCAGAGACACCTCACTCTCTTCTTATAACCCGAAGGCTTCTCTCTTTGTTGGCCGGCAGCAATATACCGTGATATGACATTCTTTTCCTTCTCAGTGACGTACTAGGTCCTTGAAGATCGTGAAAACGCTGTCCCACGGCTACACGCCGGAAAAGACACGCCATCTTTAATCGTTTGCGACTGCAAAAGAAGAGAACATCTATGTAATATTCACTGCGATTTCGCTAGGGTACGTATTTACGACTAATATGGAATTAAATTTTGTCGTGAAAAAAATTTTTGTTTAAACCGGTTTTTCGACTTAGTCTTTTCAAAAAAATATATATATCTTTTATTTAATGAACAAAAAATGAAGACAAATAAATATTCATCAGTTCTTGTACAGTTCTTGTTTCTTTATTTATATAAAGGAAAAATACAATTTGTATCTGCTCTCTTCTCTTTGTTTTATTTATTAATATAGTTGTAATGTCATATTCCGATATTCAGAAAAAATGTGTTATCGCGCTACTGTTGATATTGGATTAGGACAAAAACTTTTTTTTCTATTGGCAACATATTTATATTTTCTTTTATATATTTTCTTCCAAATAATCAGAGAGAAAAATTTTTAATGTACGAAAGTGTGTGTGTGTGTGTGTGTGTGTGCAGGATGTCTGGAAAATATTCACTGCCTGAAAATTTTGACCAAACCGAAGAGCTTTTTACTTATAAAGGTAGATTGAATCAATAAACAAAAGTTATTCGCAAAATTTGCAATATTTATCGAGTAATTAATTAATGAAACCAAATGAACGCAGAGAACTGAGAAGTTGAACTCTATAAGTTTGTATGATTTCCAGTAAAGAAAAATGGTTTACTTTAATCTCCTAATAGCGAGAGGCGGGAAACAGCCAGCGGCGTACAACAGCTTCTTGCGTTCAGCTGATTTTCACAACTGAAATCATACATGCTTACAGAGTCCAGATCGCTTCTTATACGCTCGTAGGGTTACATGTATTAATTAATAAGATTATTGCAAATTATTGCGGATTTTGCAAAATGGCACATGACTTTTCGGCTCAAATTACTTCAATCTATTTTCACACTTCGGTTTAATCAAAATTTTTCAGACACTCTGTACATATGTATGCAATATATACATATAAATATATATGTATATACCTATGTGTATAAGAAAGAATGATGGATGTGATGTATCGATCTTTTACATAAAGTTTTGCGTTTTGATTTATCATCTGACAGTGTTTAATATGACAGCCATAAGGATATTTTATCAGTTGAGTGCAGGTGGTTTTTTTCAATGAAAGGCAAATATATGACAAATAATCTGCGAGCTTTATGTTCAGAATATTCATTCTGTCGTAGAACACGCGGAAAGACGTTAAATCAATATATAAAAATAATTAAATAATTTTGTTGCAACATGTGTTCATGCAACCGTTACCTTTGAAGCAGAAGCTTTTAAATAGCGGTTTAAATAATGTACTATTTTTCCGTCTTGTTTTTTCAAATAAAAACGTACTTTCAAGCATGTAAATAAAAACAAAAAATTTTTATAACGTTTTAACTTAAAAAATTTATAAAAATTTATAAAAATTTTTTTAGTTATAATATGCATAAATGTCTAAACCATATATTACAACGAAATATAATAGTACCAGCATAAAATAATAAAATTTACTTGCTTCTATATTTATCACGTAAAAAATCTAAAACGTAAAATAATAATCTTCCAAGAAATTTGTAAAGTGTTTTTTATAGCTGTGTTTTAACGAAAAATTTCTCCGCTCGAGCGACTAATTACATCATGCTGTAATTTTCATCGCGTCGACCGCTCTGAATTTAGCGAGCTTAGAGACGTGATAGCGTTTTCCGCAAGAGAAGATTCAAAAGCCACAACTCGAGAAAATTCGAGTAGGAATAAGAGCATTCCGCGCATGCAATCCGCGAAAATCTCACTTTGTGCACTTCAGGCGCGAAGAAAGATCTTTTACGTGACATTCAAAGATTTTAACGCCTGGACCCATCTTCTTTCCTCTTCTCTCAGCAAAGACAGACTGCGCGATTATTTTTTGTTTTTCGTTCTTTGCTTACCGGCTAATTCTTCCGCCTCGTCTTTTTTTCTTCGGTCATTTCGAATGATTTGCCCAAAGGAAACCGATGAGAGAGCGTCTTTGTTATTGCGCCTTTGAGAGCGTATCTTTTCGCAGCAGAAATCTAGAACAGAGTCGAGAGATAGGTATAATTGGATATGTATCAAATATATACACATGTGTATACATGTATATATTTAAACATTTTTATCTACTTTGCAAAAGTATAAAGAATTTTCTAATTTCAAAATAGTTCCACTGCAGTTGTTTTTATACCAAATTTATTTCAAAGTTCTATGTATCTATAATGCGCTCTTCACGATATCAAAAAATAGATGCAAGATTTATTAAATTTTTATAAAAGTATATAAACATGTAAAAATTGATATTCAAAAAAATTTTTAATTTGCAAGACGGATATTTCGAATTTCCGCGTTAAATCCGTAATAATGGCAAAGATGCGTGCGTTACTATACTACTGTACTATCAATATTGATCACAGAGCGCACGGATCGTACCAGTTGCGCGAGTCGAAACGCGAAACGGCAAAACCAATTTTGGCGATGGCCAAACATTTCCGCCTCACGGGCTTATTTGACCGGAGCACCACCATCCTGCTGCGCAATGCTACAATTTCATTCGCACGTCGAGGATGCCCGGTGTGTGTTGTCGGCTCGTCGTCGATACACACGGCTGAGCAAATAAAATACCGTAGGTGTATACTCGATCGCCACTGCCGCCACCACCGTCGCGCTGTGTGTATTCGCTCGGTATATGTACGTATGTATATGCATGCGCTCTCAGACTCGGATTTAAAGGCCTTTGAACTCTCTCTCCCTGCCTTGTACATATATAGCAAACAGGTAGTCGTCACACTCTCTCTCTCCCTCGCAGAGCGATTATTACAGCCAGACAAAATCAAGTGTTGGGGCGCATAAGAGTAAGTTTTGTCATCATACATACCGTACAATGCTGATGATTCTATTGTAGATAGTCATACATATATTTTCGTATAATTATCCGTCGGCATCGTGTATAAAAGAAACTTAATAAGTATGCTAAAGAGACAAAGAGGTACAATAAAACAAACGGTCGAATCAACTAGTTAACATTTATTCACTTCCGGATATTTGAATTTTTATGAATGATTCTGTCTTATCTCGCGGTTTGAATTTATCTTTTCTGTAACGAGGGAAGAGGAGAAACACAACGGACGAAAAGCTTCCGCGAGCCAATCTGCAGTTCGGCAGCTTCCATGCCGTCGCGCTTATTGTTTCCAATGAATTATCCCAGCTCTGTATACGCGCGTATGCGCATCTCCGTCAGAGAGTACGCGCGAACGCACACAAGTGCATTCGCACGCTGGCTGTATGCTTCACGGTGGTATCACCTGAAAATGTAAATGGAAGTGTGTCACCAGTCAATGGACCTCTCTCTTCTCTCCGTTCTCTTCTGCTCCTTCCGTCTTCCTCTTTCTGTTCCTGTGCCGCTTAGTTTCGTGACTCTCTCTCCAGGTGAAGCGCCTCAGATACATTAGCCTCAAGCACGAACCGCTATCTTTTTGTCAAGCCCTTAATCCACGCGCCCATCTTTTCTCTTCCCACATCTTCTCTTCGTCTATTTAACGATGCTTTCCGATCGCGCCTAATCTCTCGAACGGCAAAAGCTCTTTTCGAGTGAAATTTCGTTGCCGAACTAGTCATCTCACGCGTATCATGTTTAATATAATTTCAGTAAACAGGTTAGCTACACGTGTGTATCGTAAAATATGTGCAATCCAATCAAGATTTTTTTATAAGGCACAAAATTGAATATATATATATGTACATGTATATTAGTTTTCTATAGAGTAAAATTCTGTGAATAAGATATATGTACATGTGCAATAAAAATAATATTTCATTGCTCAGTACGATATTTATACGATTTTATTAATCTATAATCATGATTAAAAGTCTTTTCGCAGTTTTTGAAGTAGCAATTTAATTTTATAATAAAAATTCTTTCTAGCATTTGTCTGAATGCACGTTTCAAATCTATTCATCTATGTACACGCTGATAAAAAATCATTTGAAATTAAAACTGACAGACACTTGATACTTATTTTAAAACACGTCGAGTTTTCTCACGTAACAGACACGGCGCCGGAATAAAACTACGTAACGCAGAAGAAGCCATCTGTTTTCGTAACGCAACGCGCGATACATTCTGAAGCACTATTTTTCACTTAAAATGCATTACGCTTCGCGTGACGCTATAGTATATCATTCTTACTTTAGAGAACTAACCAGCAGCACCGTTCTTGGAAATGTAGGCGAAGTTCCGTCGTGAGTTAAAACATTCTTTACACATTTTATTTGACGAATATGTACATACAAACAAACAAGAAGAGAGGAACAACATTCTAATCACACACGAACTTAGATATTAAATTATGAAGAGAAGCAACTTACTTGGGAAATTTATATTTACTATGAATGATCGATTTTGTTTTGACTGTATCAATTATACGAAATAACTTCCATTAATAGTTTGAAAATACGTCATTGATATTACGCAAAAGTATATCGACTATTTGTAATTCGCTAAGAAATCACAAGCGATATTCGTTCGTGGACGATCGCGCGTGCTTCTCGGCGAGGCGTTCACTTGAAACCCTCGAACGTTTGCCTTCACCGTATTACCCTCTCTCTAGGTTAGGTTCCGTCGTAAACACGATTTATGCGATTTTTATACTCTTTTTCCGCGATCAGGTATCCCGCGGGAAAGATCCTGTATTCACAAGACGAAACGGGCGGGAACGAAAGAAGCGAGAGGAGGAAGTCGACGACCATCGGCATGGAAGTCTGGCGCGTGTTCCATACACTTTTCATGAAGTACATTTTCCAACAAAACTCCTCGACAAGACATGCACACAACCTCGTTTCCGCGATATCGACGGGCATGTCTATATACAGAGTGGTGTTAAAAAGACTGTTATTCAGCAGATAATAATGTCATTTAAGTCGGTTGTTTATATGTGGTTCTATGTTTAAGCTATGATAAACATGATTACAATTTTATTTTTTTGTAAACAATTCAATCATCAAGAGTTCAATGATATTTTATGAATGAATGCAGCAATAACATTAAATGGAATATAAATTCTTAATAATAAATAGAATCTTAATAGCAATATATAGATAAAATGAAAATCAATGATTCACAATCCTTCACGATGTACATATATGATATATCGTATATTTGGAAACTTGTTGCAGCGCAAAAAGCAAAACTCAATTAATTTTAATCTGAGCTGTAATTGATGATTAATCTTTGGTAGCTAACTCTTCGACGTTGCGACGCGAAATTAAATATTTCATGGTATTTATTTGCGTCACTGACATGCACCTGTTTTCGAGTAAGCAAGCGCGCGGAGTCTCGCGAAATATCGCAAATCGATAGGATGCGGCTATAAATCTCTCTCCTTGTACTCTAGCGAATAACAGTTCCCCAGCGAGCTACCTAGCGTATCCTGTCCAGATATATCGAGTGTCCTCTGCGGAAACATCTTCGTTGAACATCGGTCACGATGGCTCGTTGTGTTGTTCCGAGATTGCGATATGAAAGTTTGAGTCACGACTACGACGAAATGTTATAAATTGCTTAACTCTAATACATTTTATACAAAGATACAACTCGAAGAAGGTTTATATAAGCTAATCATATGCAATCAAACTAAAGATAATGAACCTTTGCTGATCAAATAATCTCGCGTTTTAACTCGTAGATGTACAATAACACACTGCAACAATAATAAGTATGATTATTTATAGGTCTGGTAAATAAATGTCAGTATAATAAATTGACGACACTATATGTTGTACCGCAAATATACATACATTTAATTTTCTCAACAGTTTTTTCACAAATCAAACAACAACCGCGATTGTATTCTACGCGAAATTCAGATTTATGACGCCCTATACTGCACAATGCGCTTTGCAGAAGAACAAGGGCATGGTACAGGATTGTTTTTATGTACGTGAATAAGCGCGGGCGCATATACACACATATGCATTCCTTATAATTCTTAAATATGAAGGCACGTGAACAATAGAAACGACTGACTGACTACTGGGCGCGTCTGTACACGACTCGCCTTTGCGCTATTAATTTTGTTCTCTTGTATTCTCTTTTTTTTTGAAAATGCATCTATTCTGCATGAAGAAAGCCAGACTCACGCTTGATTTAGATATAACCATGATATAAACTACAATTTTTTTAACTTTGCGAAAATCGAGAGTTTGCACTTCGAAACATCACAACCATGATATTAATATATTATGAATAATAAAAAAAATTGTATGATATAAACATAGTGTTTTATTTCCAGTCAGAATATTGCAGAATATTGATTTTTTATTACATATACATATATATATATATATATATGTATGTATTTCTCTTGTATAGAAAAGAGATTAAAACAATATAAAACTTGTATAAATTTTGTCTTATATTTTGATAAGCAAGATTTTATTGGTAATGTGGCTTTTGCAGTATAAAAGAAATACAGTAGAACTCCATTTATATGAACCGACAGGGAGACAAGGAGTTCATATAATAAGAGCTCACCTACTTCCCCCACTATCTACCGCACGAGCGTCGCCCGCTCTTATTATTTGAACTGCCGACGATGTTC
>QVOA01022661.1:0-14590 GCA_014825685.1 Pseudomyrmex cubaensis
AAAAATATAAAATATACGAAATTACAAAATGACAGTTCTATTGACAGTCGGATAAAACTTCATCTCACAGTTCATTCGCCTGTGACGCTCCTTCATCTCCAGCTGTCGCTGCAACAACGAAGCCGGAAGAGAGCTCATTCGTCTTCATTCGCAAACCCGATTACCCCATTGGACTGAACTGAATAGTATTCATGACTGTACAATATAGCGCGCGACGCTTTTCGTCGTCCCTTACTCTCTATAATACTCGCGCTATTCAAACGATATATGTATATATGCATATACAATGTATACATATATATATGTATATACATATATATGTATACGTATATATATGTGTATATACGTATATATATATGCATGCATATTTGCTAATCTAACCGTACGGTATCGCTGCGTTTCAGTCGACAGTCATATAGTCAAGTCGATGTCTCAATAGGATCCCTTAATATCGTTGGGGAACAACGGAGAATCGAAGCAGATTGCGGTCCCAGTGTTACGCCGCGATTAATATACATACATATATATATATATATGTACTGTATGTACACAAACTTTCCTTACGCTTTTGACATTTATGAAAGCAGAATGAACAAACTTAACAAGTAATGTTATCAATTAAAGCCAGTGTGAAATATTGTAAAACATGAATCTCTTCAATATATCAATTTTATTCAAGTTACACGAAATAAAATATAAATAAAGTTACATAATTTTTCTTTTTCAATATATTTTTAAGATTGCTTTTCTTTGGTCCTTTCGTGCATATCACGTTCTCATTATTGCTTTATTTAAGATTTTTATTTATGTGTGCTGTTACGCAAATGTTACTGTGTCATTGTATAATACTACATAGAAATTTCGATTTAAGATTTGAATTGTCATTATCTTCAGTGCAACTGCATGTTTCTTAAATGTATCTCGTTTACCGAAAATGTATATCTTTGAAAGTAACATAAAAAGACAAGAACGACTAAGAGATACTTCAACATCTTTCAATGTTTCTACTGAATAGTTTTGTAAAGGAATACCACAGACAACAGTTGAAGTCTGTATTTTGAATGTAAAGAAGATAAATTGTACCGGGTCACATTTTTAATTTACTTATGCGATGTTCTTTCAGTCTGTACTTTAAAGACTTCGCATAATATCGAATCATATAGTATAAAGACCCTGAATTATTAATTAATGTACACAAAACATGCATATTTCTTATCGCGTAGAAGAGCAATAAGGAAATATATCGGTGATATTTTTTCGAAGTTCTTTTTGTTTGAGATTTTCCCATGCTCATGTTGCAATAACAAATAATCACAAGGAATTCACAGAATTGTACACTAAGATAACCCGACTATCGAGATACTCTCTGAAACATCTCAAAGTTAAAATTTAAACTAAAGGTTGACGGCAGGTTGCGAGCAGAGTCTCTTCTTATATACATATTTCTGCTGGCAATCTGCTTTCATCGGATATATAAGAGAATCTCTAGTAAATCTTTGATCTTTCCGACAAAAAGTTGTGAATATTTCAGCAAAATCTGCGTTCGCAGATTTGACTGACTAAAAACACATGATCAAAAAAATATATATAGATATTTTATATCATAGTCGAGCAATACGTACAGAAAATGATACATTTCAGCTTTTTTTCTTCAATCAGTTTTTTCTATTTTGTTAACATTACTTGTACTTTCTTTAGTAAGAATTATTCATTTATTTGCACATATGCTATTGCTCAATATTATTTATATAGGAATCTCGCAAAAGAAATATCGCAATTCAGTGCAAAAAAAATCGTCCATACCACCCCATTTAACAAGAGTCGCGCAGTGTTGATTGCCGTCATGATTATTAGGTTCAGTAGTTGGAAACACGGTTGTCCATTTACTGTATCCTGCACTTTCTATGGACTCGCCAGTAACAGTGACCCAATCACCTTCTTCGAAAAAATCATGAGCTCCAATCCAAGCCCACTTTACGTCTCTTTCGTTTAGCATTTTCAAAAGAAGACTCTCTTCGAAGTCAGAATTAATAACTGCCAGATGACCTAATCGTGTACAAAATATTAGAAAAAATTCTGTGCGATATTACAATGATGTTGTTATAATCACTGAGTTGATTGTGTTCTTTTCAATTAATTATGCAGATATATGTAACATGTGCCGATCAGTATATATTAACGATTACTATGTAGTGTCACGAATATGAATTATATTCTTTACCTCCTTCTTGAATACAAGTCCGACGAGCTTTGTTCCAACTCATAGCATTAAGATGAAACTTGTGCGCACCAATGCCTCGTGTAATAGAATAATCTTCTGGGATTTGTTTATTATTATTTTTATTATTGTTGTTGTTGTTGTTGTTGTCGGTACTAATAGTATAAACACTATTATTACTTATAATATTCGACAATAATCGCTTGACTTGATCTTCACCGTATATATAAAATGTTTGTTGGCCGACTTCGACATGATAGTTATTATGTCCGTTCATGGTAATATCGGATTTTTTATTTTCCTCTGAGGAAAAAAATTGATGTACTTTTATTTTAAAAAGTTACAAAATATACACTGCAAAAAATACTAATGAAAAACATATTCCTCATGTCAATCTCTTAAAACTACTTTTTTCTATCTATGTGGATATATCCCGATCTGAGAAAGCAAATAAATCATGAAGAATACAAGAATTACAAATTGATGGAGCTTGTAACAACCAATAAAAATGTAAGCAAAAAAATACTCTTTCAACATACACATAACGTCTTTGAGAATATAAAATAAAAAAATAAAGATAAAAACATATAACAATAATATAATATTATGATGTAACAACAATCATATAATGTACTTAACAAGATAAAACAACACCAAACATGTTACAATAAAAAGTAATCACTAAGAGTTGTACTTATATTTCTGTATGTTTGTTTTTAATAAGAAATTTCAAAATAAACAGTATATACGTAACATTAGAGAGAAAAGTTACCTCTATTCTCTTTCTCCCCTGAAATTTCTGTATCGGGATTTTGTGGAAACGATAAGAGTTTAGTCGTGTCGCCTTCTTCAGATTTATGTTCTTCAGTTTGATCACACGCATATTCGTGAATTTGATACCAAACAACAAAAACCATTAAAAGATATTTGAACATCTTTATGTTTCCACTAAACAGTTTCGTAAAGTAATGCTGCGAGAAGCCGTTGAGATTCGCATTTTATCCATTTGATACACCAAGATAACCCAACTATTGAGATACACTCTCAATATAAAGTTAAACAACATGTACATATACGTAAAAACCCGCGCATATGTCTTATCGCACAACTGACTACTACGTACTACATAAGAAAAAATCAGTACAATCAAAAGTCTATTTTTCCTTAGTTTCTTCCCATTTGATTAACATGACACAATATATATTGTTTTTTTGTAGTAAAAATTATTCATTTATTTATCATATATATGAGTTGTTGCACATTAATGCCTAAAAATCTTGCAAAAGAAGAAAACCAAACTGTCACGTTACAGATTGTTTATTCCGCATTTCGAAATAAAAAATTATGTTTTATGTGTTCATCTCCAAGATGAACACAAAAAGATAAGCACGACACAAGATACTTAAACATCTTTCGATGTTTCTACTGAATAGTCTTATGAAGTAATATCGCAGAAATAGCTGAAGCCTATATTTTATGGATATTTAGAAAGAACCTGTATATTAGGTTCTTTTTTTTATTTATTCATTGCAATTTTCCTGTCTATACTAAGATTTTGTAACACAATATTGGAACATATTGTATAAAGATCAAGAATGAATCAATTAATGAATACAAAACAAGCATATTTCTTATCGCGTAATAAGTAAGCAATAAATACACAAGGAAAATATCTGTGATATTATTTCAAAGTTCTTTTTCTGTGGGATTTTCCCATTCGCTATAACTTCCTTTAAGCAAATTTAGTATGATATATAGAAGTCTCGTACAAAAGAAAAACAATATTATAATAATATTGCACTTACAGTTCAATGCGTTCTCTGGAACAATAGTCCTTATGACAAATGATACAAAATTTATAAATATTCACTAGTAAATATGAGAAAATACTTGAAAAATACTTGAATACATTTTGTGTCAGTTGCGAAAAAAGAAATAGGTAAATGTGTCTTTTTACATTCGCTTTCCTCCGAAATAATTTTCCTCGATTTCTGTCTCTCAAACTCATCGCTCGCTACTATTTCACGTAGTAAGACCTATTCTCACGTACGCGCTAATGCAACATTTCACACAGGGATCTCGCAAAAGAAAGAACGAGTAAAAGAACATGCACTGTCTAGCACACCATACTGTTTTTTGAGAACTCCACAATAAGGTAGATTCGAATACGCGGTTATCCATTTAGTGTATCCTATACTTTCTAAGGAATCGCCATTGACGGTGACCCAATCATCATCTTCAAAAAAAAATCCTAGCCAAGCCGTAGACACGTTTTTTTCTTGTAGCATTTGCAAAAGAAGTTCCTCTTCGGACTCAGAGTTAATAATTGCCAGATGACCTAGTTCAAAAACACATTATGCGCGATTCGCATTAGATGTCATTACCGAGCTGATCAGACGCTATCAAAATTATGTTACATATAAATAACACATGTCAATACATATGAATAATCAATATGTAGCGTCTTGTGAATTATTTTCATACCTCCTTCCCGTATACAAGCCTGACGAGCCTTCTTCCATGACATACTGCGAAAATGAAGCTTGTGTGCACCAATCCCAGGTGTAAAAACATAACCTTGTGGTAGTTTATTGTTGTTATTATTGTTAATATCGTAACGTCTTATATCCGATAACAATCGCTTGAATTCCTGTTCGCCGAATACATAAAATCTTTTTTGACCGACTTCGACGTTATAGGTAGTGTGTCCGTTCTCAGATTTTCTTCTCATCTCTCCTGAGAAGAAGCAATCGACTATAACTTTATAATTCTATGAAATATGCAAACCGAAAAAAATAGCAATGAAGAATATTCCTCATATCACTCAAAACAAATTATTATGTAAGTCCAATCTAAGAAAGCAAAGGAAAAATCACGAAGAATCTGAAGTTCAACGTACTTGCAATATAATCGATCACTGATAAAACTTAACGTGCAGTATTTCTTAAAAACACTGTTTTAATATACAATAACTAATATCTCCGAATGTGTGTAGAGTAACAATTATGCATATAATTAACAAGACACAACGATCATATAAATAAAATAATCACAAGAAGTTTACAGAAATTTTACTTGTAATATATTTTTTTTTACTTTAAAAAATTTTTTAAATATTATTAGACAAAAATTACCTGCAATCTCACTACTATTGAGTGTCGCGAAAATTTGAGATAACAGTAAGAGAGTCTTGTTGCTTTGAGAAGATGCGTGTTCCTCAAATACATCGTCTGCAGATGTCTCAAGTGCATCTCCTTTATATTGTGCAGATGCATATTCTCGACATTGACACCAAAAGACAAAAACGACTAAAAAATATTTGAACATCTTTCGATGTTTCTACTGAACAGTTTTACGAAGTACTACTGCAAGAAACAGTCGAAGTCTGTATTTTAAGCGGTAAGATAACCAGGTCATATGTTACAAAAATTAAGATTCCAATAACTCAGCGAACTCTTATATCACCAAACAGACAGTATATCAACAGATTAAAAATTACTTCGATTAAAATTAAGCAAAATCGTTTGCATCTTTGTCTACATTAAACTCATGTTTTGTAATCAAAGCCTGATGACAAAAACTTGATAGGATAACAGGTTGACAGCAGGTTGCGAGCAAAGTCTCTTGTTATATGTATACATATTTTTTTTGCTGGCAATCTGCTTTCATCGGATATGTAAGAGAATTTCTAGTAAATCTTTGATTCGGCGACAAAACGTTGTTGTAAATATTTCAATAAAATCTGCGTTTGTAGACTTGACTGATTAAAAATAATCAAAAAAATATATAAATATTTTATTTCATAGTTGAGCAATACATACATAAGAAAACAATATTTTTCAGCTTTATTTCTTCATTCAGTTTTTCTATTTTGTTAACATTACTTGTACTTTCTTTAGTAAGAACAAAAATAATCGTCCATACTACTCCATTTAACAAGAGCCTGTATTTTCTAAGATTCGCTCGAAATTATTTGTTTTTCTTATAAGTCTTCCCCTTTGTTCGAAATATCTTATATTCATTTTTACATTTCTTAATACTCATTATTATTTTAATCAGAAGAAAAACTAGTCATACATTTTTAGTTTTACACATATGCGGAATATTACGCAGAAATCTTGCAAAAGAAGACGTTCAATCTGCTGCACTCCTCGTCGTCCAGAGCACCCTCTGGTCCAGATATGATCGACATGCAATTTTGGTTGCCACCTAAATTATCAGGTTGATTGCCCCAAACAAAATTTGCCTTTGTTGCCCATTTAGCATATTCTGTTGTAACGAAGGAATCGCCCTTGACAGTAACCCATTGGCCCTCTTCAAAAAGTTCATGAACGCCAAGCCAAGCTTGGACCAGACCTTGCAAGTTACTTTCTTGTAACATTTGCACAAGAAGCTTCCTTTCAGACTCGGAATTTATAATCGCCAACTGACCTGACCGTTCATAAAATATATTAAAAATTCTATTCAACATTAAGCTTATTGCGCTATTTCGAATCACTTATGCAAATACACTAACATCAATATATATTAATGATCAATATGTGGCGTCTCAAGAATTATTTTCCCTATTTTACCTCCTTCGTCGATACAAGTCTGACGAGCCTTGTTCCATGACTTTTTATTCAAATGAAGTTTGTGCGCACCAATTCCAGGAGTAATGCGGTAACCGCGTGATAATAACATAACACTTTTGTCGAAATTACAGTTATTCTTCTTATTATCAGATTCATTATTATTATTATTATTATCACATCCACTATTCGATAATAATCGCTTGATTTCCTGTTCGTTGCATGTATAAATTATTTGCTGACCAATGTGATAAATATTATGTCCGTGCATGTTAATCACAGGTTTTCTGTCTGTCGGTTCTATAAAAAAATTTGATATAACGTAATTTATAAATGTCACGAAAACATACTAAAAAAAAAAGAGATTCTAATTTAGAATATTTCACATATCTATCTCTCGCAGACTTTTTTCATTTATGTAAAATGTCCAGTTAGAGAAAGCAAAACAAATCACGACAAATTACAAGTTGAATCTGCGTGTGATAATTCATGAAAACTTACGAGCTATGTTTATATTATCGTATATTAATAAAGAGTGGAGAAAGACGAGTAAGAAATGTCATAATAAGACAAACATCAAGTTTATAAAATTTTACTCATTTCTTATTTCAACCTTAAAACTAAAAGATAATACGAAACTTTACCTGCAATGTCATTAAAATTTTGTGTATTGGAAGTTAAAGATAATAATGACGGTTGACTCGTGTCGCTTTCAGCAGTTAGATCTGTTTTTAATGATTTCGAAGTATCACCAGTAATATATCCTTCACTGAGTGTTAATGTGTATTCACAATAATAACACCAAAACATAAGAACGACCAAGAGATTCTTGAACATTTTTAGATGTTTCGACGAAACGGTCTTGAGAACTAATGTCGCGAAACACAGTTGAAGTCTGTTTTTATACTTATTCGGTAGAGATAATCGGGTCACATGATACGAAGGTTAAAGATGCAAATAGTATGTATCATACTATTTGCAATAGTATGTATCATACTAAACGTATTTTCACAATAGATCGTTTGACGCACATTTTATAGCTACAACAAGGAAAGAGTCGAAAGAGAACTCATTACTATTAAGCAATTCCGATTATTTTATTAGACTAAAGTGAAAAGTATTCATGATTGTAGTTATAACGCGCAAGTCAGATTTCGTTTGGTGTTACACATTACAATTGATCTCACTTTTTCTCATACGTATGACATTTATGAGAGCGAAAGGAAAACAAAATATAACATATTGGTATCAATTATCAGTACATTGCTCGTACAGCCTTCATTATTTTTAAATTTTAACGAGTATCGCACTACAAATAAAAGTAAAAGATAATATGAACTTTACCCGCAATGTCACTAAAATTTTGTGTATTGAAATTTGAAGAGCTCAATAACGGTTGACTCATGTTGTCTTCAGCAGATGAATGTGTTCGAAATTCATTTCCAGTACTGATTGCTAATGCATATTCATAATGACAACACCAAAAGATAAGAACGACATTCTTGAGCATCTTTAGATGTTTTAACTGAACAATCTTGAGAAGTAAACCGGAGAAGACAATCGAAGCCTGTCTTTCATGGATATTTAAGAAGATAACCTGTATATCGGGTTACTATTTTTATTTATATGGGGTTTTCCTCTAGTTTATACTAAGACTTTGTAGCACAATATCATATTGTATGAAGATTAAGAATGCATCAATGTGTACAAAAATGTATATTATCGCGTAATAAATAAGCAATAAGTATACAAGGAAGTATATCGATATTTGTTCAAAAATTCTTTTTTTAAGGGTTTTTCTCTTCGCTATAACGTCTTTAAGCACATTTAGAACGATTTTACATAGCAATCTCGTACAAAAAGAAAACAATATAATATTGCATCTGGAATTCAGTGCATTCTCTGCAAGAATGGACTTTTTTGTGATAAATAATCCAAGATATATAGATATCTTATCATATATTGATTAGCCAGAAAAAAATTAGAAAATATTTGAATATTTTGATTTTTGTCAGTTGCAATAAAAAAAACTAAGTTTATATTTTATATTTATTTTCCTCTACAAATACTTTTCTTCGGTCTTTCTCTCTTTCAGGTTCATTACTCGCTACTATCTCACGTAGTAAAACCTATTCTCACGTATTTACATACGCGCTAATGCAAAATATGACACAGGAATCTCGCAAAAAAAAAAAAAAAATGGGTAAAAAACTATGAACCGTGCACACCATATTCTTTCCTGAAAATTCCGCAATTAACTTGATTCAAATACGCGGCTGTTCATTTAGAGAACTTTCTTGTACTTTCTAAGGAATCATCATTGAAGGTGATTTATTATAATCACCGTCTTCAATAAGAAATCTTAGTCAAACCGAAAGTACGGTCTTTTTTCTTGTAGCATTTGAAAAAGAAAAGTCCTTTTCGAACTCAAAGTTAATAATCGCCAGATGACCAGTTTACAAAATATAATAAAACATTGTGCTTGATATAGGTATGTTATATTTCACAGTTTAGCAATAGATACAGAAAATAATACTTTTGAACTTCTTTTTTTTTCAATTTTTTCATTTTGTTAACATGACTTGTATTTATTTTCTTTAATAAGAATTATTCATACTCATTTGCGTATGTACAATATTACCTACATAGGAATCTCGCAAAAGAAGGAAACGAGTTTGTTACATTGCAGATTATCCATCCCGCCTTCCGAAACAAGAGCCGCACAATTCTGGCGGTCACCGTTTGCATATTTATTTGCCCACTTGCTGTAGCCTGTATCTTCTAAAGGTACGTCAGTAACGGTTACCCATTCACCCTCCTGATAAAGATCATGAAGCCCGAGCCAAGCCTCGTCTACATTGTTCTCTTTGAGTATACGCAGGAGAACTTCCTCCTCGGATTGCGAATTGATAATCGCCAGATGACCTAAATTGCGTACGAAAGTGATACAATATTTTAAAAAATTCGCTGTCATGTCAACTACTTAAGCTGACAAAACAGACCTAAGATTACGTCAACTTTGCGTATACACGCAATACGTGATGACAATACGTGATCAATTCACGATTATTAATGATCATTTTACACGCGTACTTCAAAAATTATTTCTTTTACCTCCTTCCTGAACACAAGCCTGACGAGCATTTGCCCAAGACAGTTGGTTAAGATGGAGCTTGTGCGCCCCTATACCAAATGTGACTAGATAGTCGCGCGGAGCCTTCGATCTCTCCGTACGGTTATTCTCGATATATGTAATAATTATTTGTTGAGCCACGTTGATGGTATTTTGGCTCTTTATATTCACGTCTCCACATTTACGCTTATCTAATGAAGAATCAAGGCAAGAATCAATTATTGCATTAACAATTTTTTTTCGAGAGATATAGAAAAAAATGTGAATTTGTACTTTCTGCAAAGTGATAATCTAGACTCTTAAATGTTTCGACATAAAAGATATCATAAAGATGTGCGACAATAATATAGATGGAAACCAGTGGTGTGTCAAAATAAATTTAGAACGTGAAAATGGGAGTGAGAGAAGTGTCATAAAGTGAAGAATATGTCTAGAAAACTCTTGCTTTTTTTTTGCGTTTCAAACTTTTTTAATTGATTATTAGATGAAGAGGTTTTTACCTGGAGCTTCAGTATCATCACTTGGCTGAGCAGTTGTCGAGGTTGTTTCTGGCAGAAGATTTTGAAGCATACGCGGAAGACTCTCCAACACTATATCTTTATGGGATATCGGTTCTGCCTGAGTTTGGCACCAAACAGCGAAAATAACAACAAGAAAATACTTGAACATTGTTAAATGATTGTTTCTACTGAACAGTCACGAAAAGAGTAATGCCTCAACAGATAGAATGTGTCTTTTTATATTCAATTAGCAACTCAACACTATACGTAAAAAATTTCATAGAATCAGATAAAAGAAGATATAACAGCATTAATCTACAAAATGATAACAAACTGACTAACAAGTGTTGCAGAATATCTGACGAAAAGTCCTTTAATCTCTATAAATATTTTTTATCAAATATATTTTTTATCTTTCTTCGTGTTATTATTTACAGCATGCAACTTATCGTATCTAATTAATGTTTATCTGATCACGTTTTTATCTCTGAGAGCGTTTCAAGAAAGACAATCTGTTTCATACAGTTTCTGCGAATACGTATCTCTGCTATTTTAAACGTTTTTCTTACAAATTCAGTCTCTTATCCTTATTTGATAAGATTAATTCTTCGTATCCTACTTCAGAATATGATTTTTGCTTTTTCATGCTGCTTAAAATATATAAAGTACTTGTCATATCAGAATTCGAGAGATTTAACATTGGAAAGACGGTGAGACAGCGGGAGTAAATTCTTTTATCGTTACGGTAATCCGCTCCTCTCTTCTCTCTAAACGCTCAATTCGCCAAGTCTTTCGAGAAATAAACGAAGAAGAAGTAGTTCACAAGACGGTGACGTAAGAGGTGTGGCGCACAGGAAAGCGATCTGTGTCTGCGGTAATATTGGCGGCACGCATCACTGGCTAAACGCACCTTGTAACAGCGAGAGGGGATCGCGATAGCCAGAGACATTTTTTGCGACAAGACAAAACCGGTATATCGAAGTGTAAGCGGTTAGGAACACGGGAACCTATATCTCCGTGTTAAAACGTTCTACAAATTCTATTTGCGAAACACGAACGAAATCGGCGAAGAACTGCGAGGTACCGTATCTCAGGCGTGGTTAGCGCAAGAAAAGTGACGGTGTGTTCCGCAAACGACGTTTCTCACGAACAAACGGATCATCTGTATTCGTAGTCGAGTCTTAGCTATGCCCTTCGAACAACTTAACTTTTCTTCCTCTCTCTCTCTCTCTCTTTCTTTCTCTCTGCAAGTAATGTCTACTACATTATACATACGCGCGCAGAACAGACGAGGCAACAACTGTGACAATGAGCGCCAGCACTTGCGCTCCAACTTCCACGAGTGAGAGCAAAATGATGTCGGAAACGACGTGAATCGTAATTACGAGCAAAGCCGAGAGAAAAAAGATCGTTAAAAAAATTTCATCTCGCGCATTCTTTCGCAAAAAGACACCGGTAAATATGTAATGTGACAAATACTGAGACAATTGTAAGTAAAAAAAAAAAAAAAAGAAAAAAGAAAAAAACGTACTCTTCGCAAATTAATTGGGACATTAGTTGGAATATGAAAACCATCTTCGGAACCTTTCGCTCCGCGAAAGGCAAGCGCGTCGGAGTTGAAAATCAACCGTCTCGATCACGATCACTCGGGAGGCGCGAATGCTCCCTTTGAGGGGAACGCTCTTAATCAATTAGCATTTATTACCGTCAGATTAGCCATCGTGACGTGTCTCTTGATCAGCCGAATGCTCTGTCTCTCTCCTTCCAACGAATATTCAGCTCGCGTTTCCGAAATTCAAACTGTGGAAGTCGCACGCGCGCACACACACACCTTCCGTGCGATACTGAAAGGTCTTCTTGAAGATTCATTCAAGGCTGCGGAACTTAATAGACCCGAAAGAAAGACGAAGGATTCGCGAATAAGAAGAAAACGGGTGTGCCGTAACGCGCGCCGCAGTTGCACCGACTGAGTGAAGTTCGCTTACTTCAAGGAGAAGGTGGCTTTGGGGACTTTCCCGAGCAACATTAGTTCCGCCGTCTACATTCATTTCGTTTTTTTTTCTTTCCCTTCGCAATCCCCTTCCCTTTCGCCGATCGGGCCAACTTGGGGGATTTCGAACCGGTTGCGGCTCTCTATCGGCTATTTAATCAAATATCTTTCTCTATTGATTATCCGCTCCTACGTTGTTCTGTGCGCTTTGCTCGTCTGGCTTTTATTATACATATAGCCCTATACATATATATAATATATATATATATGATGTATATTCAGCGAATAATGCAGATTGTCGAATGCACAGACTGTTTCTCTGGCCTTTTATATCTATCTTTCTATCTTTTTTCCTTTCTCTCTCTCTTTCTCTCACTCTAAAATGTGTCATTCAATGGCGCAGCATGAAGAGCAATCGCTCGGAAAAATGGGAGAGAAAAAACGGCTGGGAATCACTTCGATATGAAAAATAATCAATCGACAAATCGAACGCGACATTCGACCGACGCCGGCGTCGAGGGACGCAATTAGCGATATTAATGAGCCGAACGCCTCGGAACGAATACACAATATAACACTCCCTCTCTGCATAAAGAAACGATCCCGAGAGAGAGAGAAAAAGAGAGGAAAAAAGAGAGAAAAAAATTTGCGTGTGGGCTTATTGCGGCTCGCGCGATATTCACTCGACGACGAGTCAAGGATGCTCGAGAAAAGAAAGGCCCGACTGCATTTCGCGATGAGCCAACGTATTTGCAACGTCAGAGGTAGTTAAGATTTAGCTCTCGGCTGCATTCATTTGCTAACTGTAGCGCCTCGCCTCGTCGTATTCCGTGCGCCTCGTAGTCAAGCAAACTTGTTAATTGCGTGCTCGACCTACTCGACGTTCATATAATGGAGTCGTGTCACGTCTGATATCGCGGCGAGCAAATTAAAGCGGCAGCACCCGGATGAAAGATGAAGCCCGGGCCGCGAACGGACGGGCGATATCGAGGGGAAGCGCAAAAGACCGATACTTGTTCAAAAGTAAGCGGGCGAGACACACAGAAGCGTATTCAAATCCACTTTGAAATTACTAATCTCGAAACTAACTTTTACGTCACCCCCATAATGTCTACGTGCAGCTTATTTGTCTCCCTTAAATGCGGGAAGTTTTATTACGTTGTTGTAATCTCGTGTGTAACACATTGTGTTCTATTTGTATGTGTGTGTGTGTGTGTCGTAAATTAAGAGAGATACGGGTCTCTCGATCTAAGCTGCGCCCTGCCACGCTAGGTGCACCGTGGATCGAATATTTCATGCATAAATGCAAGCCTATCTCCTCGTGGAAACAATGCAAAGGTCGGCACCACATCACGAATGATAATTTGAGTAAGTGCGAGGTCTTTGGCGCGCGCAAGCGTGCTCGTGATTAAATCGCCGGCGCGAGATTAGCGGAACGATAGTTATTTAAACGGGATATTATAACGACGGAACTTTATTTCAGAGAGAAGCAGTTTATCGAGAAACGCTCTGAGCGATTACTTTGACCAAGTTGGGATAATTGCCAACCGGATGATGATCGTTTACGTAACACCGTCAAGTTAGGCGGAACTATTGGAAAAGCTGAGAGAGAGAGAGAAAAAAAAAACGATATAAACGACAGTATGTGAAATCTGGCGGAAGATTGTATATAGTATGTGTGAAGACGCGCGTTTACAGCGCGATAGCAAATTGTGACAATTGAGCCGGTGTGTGCAACGTCCGCCGCATTGATGCGCATCGTCGAAGAAGTGAAATTCGCGCGATCGATCCCTCACGGATTAAATTTTTATTTTCCTACGCGCGTCGTAGGAAGCATTAAGCGCATTTCAATATACTCAGATTTGCAATTACAATATCGAAAATTCAATTTGCTTTTAAGTAGGTCGGCTTCGTTCAAGGAAAACGGAAGTTTCCCGCGTATATGCGGAAGTTCGTTCGCCATATATATATATATATATTTCGTTCTAGGCTTCAAATGGATGATAGATCGACACACTTGAGAAAGATACACTTTCGGACGAAACACGTACGAATATATATCATCGGAAAAGATGACAACCTTTTGAGTGGCTTGAACTTGTTTCAAATAAGTTCAAGTCACTCAAAGGTTATCATCTTTTCGCGTTGAATTTCGCGAATTGTTACGTTTCGCAATTT
>QVOA01022666.1:0-26110 GCA_014825685.1 Pseudomyrmex cubaensis
AACTAACCTAATGTATGCTTAATATATTAACATACATGACAAAGTGGCCACAAATGGTGTAGTGGCCACAAATGGTGCATCTACCCTACTGCGTCTTGAAAAAATGACCGTCAAAAACCGTCGTCGTAATATTGATGCAATCAGATCTCGAGTAAACAGGAATTAAGTCACTTCTCGAGTTGCATCGATTAACATAAATATCGAAAGTGACTGGAATCCGCGCGAATGAGATATCGACAGGCGCCTATCGTCGCTCATCGTCTTTCTTATCGCGGGCGTAATTTTGTCGCCGCGAATCGTTCACGATGTAACCGATAACGTAAACCGATTACGACCAATTGGAGAGATTCCGCAAATCCGTGAGTGTTCCGAATGCACTGCGATCATCCTTGACATTTCGTTTGCACTCCGAAACGCGCGCGCGCTCTTACTTTGCAACAACGTTTTGTGTTGCACCAGAAAGAGATCTATCTTTAACAGTTCGTAATGCGGTCTTAAAGCGCACATGTTGGTCGAAAACAAGAGAACGTTGAAGAACAGAAAGAAGCATTTAGTTAACGAGAAAAAAAATACACTCGACCGACAAAGGGGGTTCAAGACTCAATTACGCCGAGAAATGTAATTTCATATATAATTCAATGCGTGCTGCATTTCTCTTTGAAGTGTATATTTTACAAAATGTCAGAGTTTACGAAGCGTTTTTAATTTCTATAAAAAAAAAACACACACAAACAAGAAGAAAAACAAAAATATCCGAACATGAAGGAATCAATGCAAAATTCACTCCCTTCCAGCACTCGTCTCGAGTAGGGAGAGGGATCACCGTCTCGCGTCCGTCCTGTCACTCGTGTAATTTTCTATACGACAGCAGTTTTAAAACGTGCGTGTGGGAGAAAAAAAGAAAAGAAGGCGAAAAAGAACTGATGGAGATGTGCTGCGAAAATTAATTTTTCGGCAAAAAAAACATGTGGTCACTTTAAATTTCCGTCCCGTCGCCCGGTAATTCCATTCCGGCCGGGAAAACAGCGCGGCCACGTCGATCAACATGCTGACGGAGAATTGTCAGAATGTTAATTCGAGTCGAGAGGTAACGACCAGAGCGTGCGGAGGAAGAAAGGAAGGGAGGGAGAGAGGAAGGCCAGAGAGACATGCATTATTGAAGGTCGAGCGCGGCAACTCGTTCGCGATAATTTGTCGATTACAGCGACGTTTATCCGGGTAGCGATGGAACGAGAATAGGCGCTAAACGGGGGAGACGGACGATTTGTTCAAGGGAAATTTGCTATAGATATCGTAAACCAGTCTACGTGTGAAAGGAAAAATAAAATATATACATATATATTGTGAATCGTGAGAGATATCGTTTTGAATTAAGAAGCAGTTCTGATTTTCAAATAGATTCTTTTTTTTTTTTTACAGCGCATAGATCGCGCGCGCATATAAAGCCAGAACGGAATTTCATATGTAATCAAATAATGCCCGGCGGTGTATCGTATACTTTCTCCGGATGATGATAATAATGATAATAATAATGTGAAAATACTTGTTCGACTTTAGAAACACATGCCTTACAGGTCGTGGGAAAGTAAAGCTTCGCATCATCAGCGATATTATTCTGAAACCTCTGTAGAGAGAAAGAGAGAGGAGATTAATACTAATTACAGTTATTATACTTTTTCGTTCAAAAAGAAATTTTAAGCACTAATGATAATACATGTAAATGTGCTGTACGTGTTTTCTATTTTTTTTTCCCTTGAACTTAAGTCAAAAATTCCTTCAACTTAAGTCAAATTTCCTTGAACTTAAGTCAAAATCTGGATTTTGGTCTTTTTAAATAACATTTTCTTTTTCAGACTATTAATATATTTTTATTATAGATCAAGATATTTCCTTCAAAAATTTTACCTCAGGAAATTCTTATTGTCTGATATGTCAGTCAAATGATAAATAGGCAACGTTTTTCCGACCCGTGCTCATTTTTTCTCAAGTTTTAGAATTTCTTTGTTCGTTCTTCTATATAAGAAACTAGTTTTCTTCGAGGTTAGAGGAAAAGAAACTATTAAGCACTTCTAGAGATATACTAAAAATATTTAAAATTTTCTGAGGTTTCACAAATCTTTTTTCACTTGTTGAAGCACGTCTGCCAAAATCTATTTTTTTTTTGACATCTCTAAATCTCTGCAAATAGAACTTACAAATAATTCATGGAGTAAGTTCTGCTGTCCAATCTATCTCTTTTACCGCGTATAAATATTATATCTCTTTATTATTTGAGAGTTTATATTTCGCTAGAGATACATAGTAAACTACGATCGGATTATGTAAGCTGCATTTATTAACGCAAAAAAATTGAAAAAAATAAAACCAGAAGCTTCGACTTATGACATCATTCTCGAAGAGATATTGCTCACCGTCTTTAATTTGTGTACAGACAGCAACCGCTCTCGTTTCTGCACGATCGAACGATCTGTCGATCGCATTATCCGAAGGTTTGTTACGCTCGTCGTGGTGCATTAGCATCACCAATGAACGGTTTCTCGCCGTTCGTAAGATACTGTTATAATTCACGTAATAGAAGCATCTGCATACAGCTGTGTATCGTAGCGCGCGCGATCGTAGCTCGAAACAGCGATCGGTTGCATCATGTCACACACAAATTTACGAGCTCGAGTTGGTTTTGCTTCGCAAACCCAAGGATTCTCATTAAATTTATTTCTCTTATGCGGCAAAAGTCTTCATTTCTTTTTTCTTTTTGATCAAGTTTTCGGAATTATATTTCTGTTTCTTTACCTTCTCCGATAAAAGGACTTTTTTCACAACGAAGTTCCATCACTTCACGTTTGCGCAATAACGAAAATATAACGAGATGCATACAACGCGCGTCAGTCACTCAATTTCGCTAAGTACTTGGTGAATTTGCGAAATATATTTTTCATAAAACGGCAGCGCTAATCGACAATAAAATCCTCGATATTATTCATCAGCATTGTTACCGTTCCTTAACGATCTCACGACAATTATGATTAATATACAATTTTTTATCGCGCGTGATGTATGTAATGTCCCTCTCGCGCGTTTTAAATCAATGTCACAATTATCTAGTTTGACGTTTACCTGGAATCAATATCCAGGAAAACTCACTGTTCGTTCGCGTAAGACAGATATATGTATATGTACACACACACACACACATATTTTTTAATCTTCTAATTAATTACCGCTATCTTCGTCAATGTTAATATCGGCATCAGCGTTGTGCGAAATTCTTTCGCGCGGGAATACCTTCAATCAGGATCGCGCGCGCCAAGCCGCCGCTTTGGCGATTCTGATAACGTGACATAATAACGGGAAATGCAGCCGAGGTAACTGTTGCATCAACAACAGTCGCGAAGCAAGAGAGAGAATGCGTTTATTTCAAAGTTCAGTCTTTTTTTCGAGGATCCGTTAAGCGCTCGGCGCGCGTGTTTGTCTTTCGAGCTAACGAGCGCGCGCCTACCGTTAAGAAAAGACTGTAGTTTATCCGGCTACACGATTTCCTTCCCCCCCACCGATTCCGGATGATGTTTGCGCGTAGGATCTTGCATATAGGAATAACGAACGCTTCGGTGTAACGGTTTCGCGGCCCGCCGCAGTTGTTCTCGCAAGAACATCGGCGGGATGCATCGGCAAAGAAAGGCAGAAAGGCAGCAACGCGGCGACGGCGGCGAGGACGCGACGACGTGTGCATCGTGCGAAACGTCGCGACCGCTCGCGGGAAAACAAGCGATATTAAAGTTCTATAATGAGATACTCTCGAATCGCGAAAGCGCGACGTATTTTCGTTATTATATTCCGTGATTTGGAACGTTTGGCAAAAAAAAAAAAAAAAAAAAAAAAAAAAAAAAAAAAAAAAAAAAAAAAAAAAAAAAAACATATACCGCGTATGTAAGAGATAGTCTCGCTCGTTACAGCGAGCGTATACGTCAGAGAGTACGTACACGATAAGAAAAACAACCGCGCGCAAAAAACATTGAAAAATATTTTTGTAAATAAAAGGAGAGAGTTTTACGTCTCTGTATTTCTTCAAGTATTTGTAATTTTAGCTCTCGGTTGTTGACGTAAATACGAAGTGAAGCAAATGTAAAAATCTCGCTCGTACACACGCACATCTCCTCTCCTCCTTCCCCCGTACATGCCGTAGTATAGATAAAAAAAACAACATGTACAATCTTACGTATTTGCTATATCGATCGCGAGTGTTCCACGACGCGCAATTTCTATTTGTTATTGCGCGCGACAAATTCCCGGACTTTCCTCTTGATACTAATCAAATCGCAATAAAACGAGTTTATTAGACTCGTGTTTTTCCAACTGTTATTCGTTTTTATTTTTGTATCAATCACGTTTTAACATCCAGGCAGTTTGCAAACAGAAATTCAAGACGACTGGACATGTTAGATATTTCAATTAATGTTGTTAATAATCGCTCGCGTACAACATATCATTATGTGATAACAAGCGCAAAGACGTAGGTATTTTCCGAGATTAAAAGCGCAAAAAAAAGAACAAGAAAATAAGAAACGATAGAAATACCCGTCTGTGTGCGATTTGCATGCGGATCGCAATAGGATAGACCGCACTACTTAGTTTACGTACGTACTTCATAAATATTCAACGTCTAACGTCGGAACATCTGCCCTAACATCGCTGTGCGAGAGCACGGAAACAGAGAAGTTACTCAAAAAAAAAACCGAAACAAAAAAAAAGAATAGAAATAATCGCGCTCTATTTGCATCGCATCGCAATAGAAGAGCGCGCTTAATGTGTGTTTTGCGCTCAAATGTTGCAACTACCGCTCAACGTCGATAAATGCCACAATGTCACTGCGTTCCCATGAAATGATAATCGTTTTTCTCCCGCCGAGATGTTGCCAGTCGCGTTTCTGCGAAAATAGAAGCGTGTGCGCGGTGAGAGACATACGTATCGCGCGGGGAAAAAAAAACCGACGAGAGCCATTTAGAGAGAAAAACCGAACGTCGAGAAAAAAATGCTGAAGAACTTGATTAACGAAACACACATACTCGTCGCCTCTTACATCAACGCGTGTTATATTAAAAAAAAAAAAAACTAGAAAAAAACTTGTTTGTTCGTCGTAACATTGCGCCGCGCGCGTGCTGTAACGCGAGCGGAAAGGTGGACGATACTCTCGAGATTAAAGTGCGAGCTCGAAGGGCGAAGTTTACGTAGCACGTGCCGTTGCTGCTCTGCGTTTACGTCGTGTCGTTTGCGCATCCTAGCTCTCTCTCTGTTTACCGAACGGTGACACAGTGAGCGGTGAAAACGGCATGATAGTGGCTTTATCACGCGCAGATAAACTCGCGGTGCACGCACAGCGGTCTCTTTCTCTCTCTTTATACTCTGTTATTTTCCTTCGTCTCTCTTTCGCGCGCATAGAGATATGTCTGTTTTTTTTTCTTTCGATCAAACGCGTGGCTGTATTTCGTTACACCTTGGCGGAAATAAAATTGCCTCGACCAGCAACCACGAATTAACGTTTGCGAGTCTCTCGACTCGCTAAGTTACGAAAGTTTAGACCACAGCTTTCAAGATCAATTTCAATCTCGAAGAATTCAACTCTTTACAATATCCGCGCACGTTCGAGAAAACTTTTTAATAGACGAAATAGACGAAAATATGAGACCGTGAAAAGTTACAACAGTTACATTGAGGACCAATATGAGTCTAATGTTAGTCAGTTTTTTTGTAGCGAGTTTTTAATCTTATTCTTCCTAAATGATAGATTTCCATCCTTCATATGAGATCTTCATCAGTATTTTGTAGAACTAAATTTGAAAGAGAATACAAATTTGAAACAGAACATTGAAAATACGTAATATTGAGAAACAAAATTATAATTTTTTTTTTCGCAGAATCTGAAACTGTGAATATAATATTCTCAAGAAACGACTTCACTTCCCGTCGGTAGAACACGCAGCTTCCCGTATTCTCAAACACCAGATACATAATCTATGTAAATGTAGAGTAGATCAGCGAATGATATCAGAGACCGTAAAGCGACGCATCATTGCTGCAAAACGCAGCACATAAATGTACACACGTGAGATAAAATAAAAATCATAATTGTCGAATAAAAATCAGCATCGAATCGAAAGTTTTGAATAAAACGATCAGTCATGTGATAAATAAATGATCAACATGTAACAAAGAAATTAATTATGAAGTAATAATGATTTTCACCTGTGCGTACGACAGAGTCCTAGTTTTTAAACCAGGAATGCAAAATTGATTCTCGACGTATAAATGTTATAACGATATGACGTGTTATACAGTCGCAAAATTACAAAACCAAAAATTAAAACTTTCTAAATTTAACGCGTATCTTTACACTATAACTTGCGTTGCTTAAAGGACACAGACTGAACAGGCATCAAACTTTTACTGTTACCTATTTGGTTTCGTTTACCTATTTATAGTCGCCGATCATTGGTTTAAAATCTGCCAATCAGTAAGTAAGCAAGACGACGTCAGGGTTTCCTTCGATATTTCTACGCAGTCAAGTTTTGCTAGCTGATACAGAATTTTGACGAAGAGGGTCGTAGAATCCGAATAATACATTTTCTATGACGTTTTTTTTCATTGTGCTAATTTATAATAAGGTTATAGTTGATGCTGTCATTTCTTTTATCTCGGTGCAAAGACTACGTGTTTTACGTTTGTGCAGACAAAATCACGTTAAAACAAAAAGTGCACCCCTTTCTCAGTGACTTCTACCAACCAAGCATCTGAATAATTTATTGTATCTGTTAATGGCATTCTTTTTCGTATTAGAGTTTGCAATTAAAAATTAATATTTATGCCCGAGAAGGTAGCGGTAACTGATACATTAATTTATGGCGATTCCGTAGATAAGTTCCTGATCTAAGTAGCTATTAGTGTCAGACACGTGCAATCGTAATTAGTTTCGTTACAGCCACGCGCGGCTAGTATTATCGTCGGAGTATAGCACAAATGCGAAATGTAAATAAATGCGCACATGCGATGTGGGATCAAAGTCACGAATTACAATGCAGAACGTAACATGCGTCAAAAATAATCGTTTTATGTAAAAAAAAACCAGCGTGATTTCTTTTTTTTTTTTTTTTTTTTTTTTTTTTTTTTTTTTTTTTTACAACGCGTAAAGAACTTTGTTGCCTCGCGCTACACTCTATTGCGCTCTGATCTCTCTCACAACCGATAATCTTCAAAAATATTTTTCGAAAGTAACGGAATTTTACAAAACGACAACAATTTTGTTAGATGTCATCCTTATCGTTCGTAAGACGCTTAATCACCGTTGGAAATGTTATTCTAAACATACTGAGAATTGATAACCTTTCGTGGATATATTCTTTTTCGCGACCTCGCACACGCGAAACGAACTTGAATTTTCACAAAAATTCATCGTATTACACATCGTGCTTACTGAACCTTTCGATCGCAACTCGAATCTTTGCGCATTTTCGAATAATAATTCACGCATCACGTAATATTTTTACGTCAACTGCTAAAAGCAATCTAAAGCTGATAAAATTATTCTCGCTTTTCAATCACACATTGAAATTAATTCAAGTGACGTGACCGGTTAACAAGATGCCAACACGTTGAGAACACAAACTCCTCTTTCCATCAACTCAGTGCGTATTTTGAGTGTTGATTATTCGCTGGTTGGCTTCGCGAGAAGCACAAACTATTCGCGAAACTGGCCGGCGCTCTGATAGCGGACAATGCGTCGCAAACTGCGAGAGAGCTTGTTCGCGAAACTCGTCCACGAGCGCGGAAAGCACTTCAAAGTGAGAATTCTGGATAAGGAGAAACTCTCTCGCACGCGGAACAATCCAGAAACGTCGTCCCTTTTCAGCGGGAGATGCGTTCTGGTTTCATCATCCCATCGAAGTCACCGCGAGTTATACGATATACAATTTTTGTTTACGCGATGACGCATGGCCTGATTGAAGACGCGACAGTGTGATAAAGTGATGCAAGAAATGAACATTTTTTGTAAAATTTTTGTGCGTGTACGTTTACCGAGCTGTATCGGCATGTTCTACGAATTTGTCATTTTCGACAATCGCGACTCAAAAAAGTATTTTAAACCGATTTACAATTCATTTTTTACATTTTTTTTATTTATATAAGCGCGACTGACGAAGGTATTTTACAGATCGAAACGTTTTGCATTTTAAATGATTTATATTGTTTTGATTAAACGAGTATTTAAGTGTTTCAACACGCTTAGTTCCCTCGTCCTGAGTAATCCTCTTATTATTTATTTTTCTTTGATTCTGCAAGTAGCTTCAAATCGCTTGAAGCGAATAACAAATACTTGAATAAACAAACGGGTTTAATTTCATTTATATCATAAATCATTCCTAATGCTGCTTTTTCAAATCCTTCGTGTTTCATTTATCATTTACGCGAGCGAATGGAGGAAAATCGCAAATCGATTTAACGAGACTAAAGTTCGAAGAATAAATTTATATATAAATATATGTATAAGAATCGATAGAGGTTACAATTGTCTTATCAAAGTCACATTACTCTTGCAGTGACATTAATACTGATGCGACCGTCTCGATGATATCTATTTTTCCAGTCGTTTCTCAGGTACCGACGGGCGAGCTTGAACGTTCAAGGCGCGTTTTTCAATGACATTTATTTAAACGTTCATTATTAATTAATACGCAACGACACGAAATATTAACACCGCTGTTCGAAAACGAAGTCGATATAAAAGAAAAAAAAAAAAAATCAAGAGCGTGAAATTGAAGATGCGCAGTAAAAGAAAAAAAGTGAATTTGCAAAATAACAACGAAGGTTTCTTACGATGCTCTAGAAATTATATTTTAAGCTCAAGCAACCTTTCAAGAACGTAAGTACTAAATTTTGCGGAGAATATTGTTTCAAGCTTTAAAGTCGATTATCCAAAAGTGCATGTCTTCTAACCCAATTCTCCTCAAAATAAGCGAATTAAAAAACAGCAGCGAATCAAATATTAAAAGCGTTCTTAATCCTGAACACACGTACGAGAGAGAGAGAGAGTGAGTTTGCTCTTCAAAAATGTTGCATGCTAGTATTTAAAAATCAGGTCGGTATATTCTATAATTATAAATGTGATTATAATTCGTTAAATACACGTTGCGCAAAACATAAAGAATATTTTAACAAGAACACAATGTGTTTTTATTTTTTTCTCTTACTAATACACTTATAAATCCAGTCATGCAGCTTATCAGCCTCGGATTATTGTTTCTCGCGAATAAATAAATAAATTAATTTTTAATATGATTGAAGTAGCCTTTTGTTACGTTCTCCATTCGATTTTTTCTGAATCAATAACTGCACGAGCAACTCTTACATAAAATATATTCGCCAAATTGTTTTTCCCCGTTCGACCTTGTCGATTTCGAGAACTAGGAATCGATCGGTCGCGTGGTAACAGAGTAAGGATCGTGAAATTTATAAAATTGAAGATGTTAATTTTTTAGTGTTGTGACGGAATCTTTCCGTGAGACGATTAATAATCAATTATTCTCTCTTTTTCTCTCTTTCTCTTTCGAAATCCGATAAACCGCAAGAAAGAGCGAAGGCCGAGACCCGAGATCCGCCAATTTTCTCGCTCGTCCTAGATTCCTAATTTTATTGTAAGTTCACGTAAATTTAGCCGCGCAAATGTTCCACCAAATTTGGAATAACGTGCCCGTATAACACATCCGCATTTAGCGGTCCGATAACGGATTCGCCACCGCCAATGTCAATGGGGTTTACACGATGGTGTGACACGATAATCGGTATGGTAATTTATTGCACACGTTGAGAGCGTGTTAATCCAACCTGACATACTAGCCCCTAAAAATAAACCTTCATTACGTAGGAAGTACTCTCTCTCTCTATCCCCAGTGACACAAATTGTTGTGATGGCAATTGAATTTAGGCAGCCGGAAGATGTTATCCTCTCGCCGATGTTGTAAAATTTAACGCCGTTTAATCAAATTAAAAAACAAAAACAAAAAAAAAATACAACGCTCTCGCCTTTTCATTTGCAGAATGAAATTCCGAGTCCATTTAATTTCACTGGGGCTTTGATCGTACGATACACGTCACTGAGAAGATACTTTTCTGGATTCTTCCAGCGCGTACCTGCTAAATAATAATACGTAGCGTATAATGGAAACCCACTTCGCGCTGGCTTCTACAGAGTAGGTTTCACGAAAGGAAAAAGTGTGTCATGCACACAAAAGTCTTTTCCAAATCGCCTTAGAGTTCTGTCGTTGTTATCATAACAATCGCGATATCACGCTCGGCATACGAAAATGAAAATGAGTTCACTCGAAGGCATCAGACGTACAGAAAATATGAGATATATTGTATGTATCTTGTTTGCGATGATGTTATTTCTTTCTTTTCCTCATTTCTTTTTCCTAGAAATGATTTCAAAATTATTTTCCTTCTTTTGTAACGCGTGTTCATAATATTTTTTCCGCAAAGCTTCAGCTTTTTAAAAAAATATGTAGAAGTTTTTTAAATTATTGTTTTAGACAACTAACGCGCTTCAGGTGTAACGGAAATATTTTCTCGCGACGATCGACGATCGAAATAAATAATCGTGACGCTCTCAACGCGACCGCGGTTATTTCTCGACGATATTTTCCTCATTACTAAAGCGCGACATTTTCATTATTATTTAAACCATTCGTGTCTCGACCGGCGGGAAATCGCCGACCGAATCGTCCCGCGTCGACTCGCTAAAACACAGTATTTGCGCGAGACAAGCGGCGCGCAACGCGCGTATTACAATTCCGACAACAATTTATCACGCGTAATTTAAGGTGCAAAATTCCCCGCGGGAGATTTCCATAAAGTTACCGGGCGGCGTTTGCTTGCACGTAGGCAAGTACGGAGGGTGGTGACGGACACACGTCGCCTCGCGCATACCGTTCAAACGCGCACGAACGCAAACGTTTTGCGGCTTTTCTCCCCGCGCGCAAGCTAATGAGACTTTCGTCTTGATGTGAAATTCAATTCGCGTTCCCGATATACTCGTCGCGTTGTCACTGAAATGCAACTCTCGTCTGCAAAAATGCAAATACTTTGCGAAACATTATTTCGAGGAGCAACAATAATATTTAATATGTTAATTGCCGCATAATGCGGCAACAATCGATATTAATGCAGAGAATTGCAGATATCGAGAGAGAGAGAGAGGTAGTTTTGTAGAAAAATTGTATAAATTAAAAAAATCAACTGTTTTTTATCATTGCTGCGATATACAGCAAGATTGCGATATCTAAATAATTTTTACGGAGAAAATATAACTTGTTTCTTTTTAAGTACATCTGTTTTATTCTCTTCTTTAGTTTTTAGTTGTCACTTCACAAATATCAATCGCGACAATAAGTAAAAAAATTTACGATATTTCGTACTTATCAACCACAAAACGTTATTTTACGTACGCATTCACATTGTGTGTACTACGCTTTATATATGTATTCCGTGTGATTACAAGTTTCATGTCATTTCATTTTTAAATGTTTGAATAATACTAAAAAATTGCAATTGTGTTCAACTGCGCGAATAAATTACTAAAAAATGTATAACTTTACGGAATGTGTTTACTTTGTGTGTTATACAACTTAAAAAAAAAACCGGTTGAAATACGATATAATTAAAATCGTATGGGAAAAACTTTTTTATTAACTTATTTTTGACGAGAAAAATTGATGATTCTTTTTTCTGAAATATGTTCGTCGGTCCAGAGCAAACGGAATGTTGGAACTCGCTATAAGAAGACTATTTCACATCTGTCTTCTCCTTCCCTCTTTCATTCCTTCGTTTCACGACGTCTTAGAGAATCTTTCGTTGTAGATATAACCGGTTTCCCGTGCGCCTTGGCGTTTTGAGAAAAAATTTGAACCAGTTTGTAAACGAAAAAAGCTCCCCACGCCATCCACGATCGCGTTCCCCACCTCATTCCCTGCTGTTCCTCTCTCGATTCTCCGTTCCTTTTATCTCAGCACAGCCGAGTCTCATGAGAACCGAAGCAACTTGGAGAGCTCCGAGAGATGATAGTAGAGATTACATCGAGAAAAAAATCCTTCGTAATTCTCATGTTTACACATATTACGATTTTTCTGTGACTCTTATCGACCAACTCGACGAAAAATAACACGTGTAGAAACATCGCGTTGCGATACAATCGTAGAGCTATCGAATAGGTTGCAAAGTGCGCAAACGACAAACGCTCTTTAAAATTTTTGAAATTGTATGTACGTAAATAAGTCGAACTCTGAGAAAATTCAAAGATATCGAAACACGCTATTTCGTTGATGAAGAAACGATGAGAACTTTACATCGTTGAGAATAATAATTCAAAACGCAAACGCAAGCGACTCATCAAGATTTGCCATTTCCTCAAGGCAAATGTAACTGGATAGAGGATCGCGACCCGGCCTGGAAGGGGATAAAACTGCTACAAAGCAGGTATGTATAGTTGCCGGGCGAGCGGAGGAGAGAATAGGAGACCTCGCAATTTCTCAGACGCGGAAAAAGGCGGGATGGGAGACGCAGCGCTGCCGCTGCCGCCGCCGCCGCCGCCACCGCCGCCGCGACGCAGGCCGTCTCGGTGCTCTTCCCCGCGGCGGTGGCTATTGATTTTCGAATTGGTTCAAAATTTCCATAATACCGCGACGGCGGCAGACGCGCGCGAGGGTACGCCGAGTACGTTGGCAGGGTCGCGGTAGGCGGCAAGGAAGAGAAAGAGAGACGAGAAGAGATAGAGACAGGGAGATAGAGAGAAGAGGGGTGAAGGTGGAGAGAAGATGGGACGGCGCGGGAGAGGGTGGAGAGAGTCGCCACCGGCCTCGGACGGTTTCGAACTTGGCAAAGTTCAGGCGGCTCAAAAGAGACACCCCTCGCACTCGCTTCTCTGTGTGTCCTTTCGGCTTGCGGCACCCCTCCGTGACTCACCCACCCTCTCTGCCATATACCCCCTTCTTCTGCCATCCCTCTGCCGACGCTCAGTTCGCCTTTCTCCGCGGCTTCTCCCTCGCCGTCCGGCTCACCCTCGGCTCTCTCTCTCTCTGTCTCACCCCTTCTTCTGTCTCAGCGCGTGCACCTTCTCTCTCCTCCTTCCCATCTCTTTTCCGCTTGTATCGATAACAGCGGAAATACTCGCGCAACGACGACGTGAACGACCGCTCGACGACGTTGTTTCGTGCTGTGTTACATCGCGGTAACGACGTAAGAGCGTTAGCGGATGAAGCACGAGATGTTGGTGTTTAATGCAATACTCCAAACATCCGAACTCGCTTTTTCTCGAGTTCCCGTTGCTTTCCGTGGGATCTTTGACGGCAAAGCGAGCCTCCTCTCGACGGCGAATTGCGTATATACTGCATATCGATAACTTTGATCTTTTCTTTTCTACGTCGAAGTAAGGATAAGTATCTTTCTTGCATTTCAGCTTGGAAACTAAGTCCAAGTTGGAAGTTTTATTAACATTTAATAAGTAGCCGGAGAGGTCAGAGGTTTTAAAATACACGGTCAAGTCTTTAAATATTAATTAAATCGATTTATCAAGTTGTCAAACGTAAGAAAGAAGACCCACTTATCTAATATCATAAACTGATAATTTATCTTATGTCTTATGTCATTAGAAATTCGAAGCGAAGAGAAGATTATAGATTACATTATTACGATAAGATTAGAAGCTTCATGTTTGTTTTTCTCTCCACGAGCCACCAAATATCGAATATCGCTCCGTGGTGTGATACACGTTCTCATTTTGGAGATCACGATTTTTTCCTCGGGAATTTCTTTGTTTCGAATCGCGCAATTTGTCGATTCCGGACGATCTTGTTGTTAAAAAAGTAACGCGCGAAGAGAATCGAAGATCGTAAGTTTCCTCGCGTCGTCGCCCGCGGACTCGCGTGCGTTCGCACAGTTTTCGCGCGAAATCAAAACCCCACTTCAGCGAATTCCGCGGGCTCCCACAGAAGCCGCACGTGAAAAGAACACGGAGGAGAGGACGAGGTGGAGGAAAAGAAAAAGGGACACATCGAAGATTTGTGCCAAGCACTTCGTACAGACAGAATAATGTAAAGGTATAGAGAGAAAGAGAGAGAGAGAGAGAGTCGCATTCTTCAAATTTCTTTTGCAAGATAGTCTTCACAAAAAAAAAGTACACACGTACAGTGGAGCTCTTCTCGAGCGATTCTCAAAATAGCGTGAGAGAAAAAAATTCTTATGAAAATGAGTAACTCAACTGAAAAGCATTGAAGTTTTGTCGCCTTCGTACTGTCCGCTAAAAGTTACTATCGCGATGAAAATAATCAAAACAAAGTATAAATTGTATTAAAATACAATTTGCACACAAGTGAACACAACGCGCGGACAGTGAAAGTAATAAGTGAGTAAATTGACGTTTCGAAAATCATTTCTCTCCTTCATTTCAAACAGAAAATCTAACGAAAGTCTTTCCAGAAGACGAACACCATTTGCCGAGAATATAAAACTTATTAAATGTTATTAAAGAGAAGTTTACCCAATTGTTTTACTAAAAATAAAAACCTATTATACAAATTAACGCGCGCAATCAGCCAAGTATACATTTGAATGGTATTAAGAGCTATATTTTTTTGAAATACAACTCGAGAAAAATTACTATCGAATTATATATTTAAAAAATCTTAAATTCTTCATACAATAATAGGAGCAAATAAAGACATTATTTACCATAATTTACCGTTAAATCGCACGCATAATTTATAATGTACAGATCGAAAACGTAACAACACAATTCTACTCTCTCTACAAGCTACATTACTTCCCTAAACAAACTCAACAATATTTCGTGCCACAAGGGGGTGCCACGCACCCTGCTCAAGAACCACTGGCACGTAAAGAAAACGGCGCGATATTCAGAAGAATGGAAAGATGGAAGGGGGAAAGGGACGAAGACAAAGAAGCAGCGCGACGAAGCGCTTCTCTTTGTTCGCAAGTCTGATTCGAGAAGTGGAATTCGAGTCTTCTCGAGTCGCTTCTCCTTCTCTTCTGCTTGCGCACCAACCGGCACGAACGAGTGCGCTCTGCGCTAACTTCTTCCGAGAGAGCGAGAGCGAGAAAGAGAAAGGAAGCGAAGAGAGAAAGAGAGAGAAAGAAAAATGGTAGGAGGGAAAGAGAGAGAACGAAAGAGAAATAAAGAGGGGAAGAGGAGCTGTGTACCGAGCGATGTGTTTGAGCGTGTACCGAGGCATGACCTGTCCTAACTCGACGCGTCGTACCGTACACGATCGCTCACGTGATGACGCCGATTCCGTGCCGTTGTACCTGGTGACCGTGAATTCGCGTCTTACAACGGGCCGACTCGCAAACGGGACCGGTTAGAGCCGACTAAAGTCGATGTTATCGGAACATCCGTACTCGTTTCTTACGCCGGATATTATATATCGCTGTACATACCGATGGAAACACGTCTGACCGTGTAATTACGTCGCAAAATAATTACGCTTGCTCGTGTTGGTGCATTATAATTAAACAAGACGACATATTTATTGTGTGTGTACATTTGCATGTATCTCCGCGTATAATGAGAAATGCAAAGTGAAATCTCTCTTAACTTTTTGCCAAACGACAGCAGAGAATATATATATATATATATATATATATACAGTAACAACTCTGTGTGTTCTTTGCAGTAAACATATTTTATCGAGTTTTGTTAGGAGCGAGATTTAGAATCTTTCCCTGGAAACGAGGAAAGTTAAAGACCCATTTAAGCGAAAAACAAGAAAGTTCGTCGAGCGAAACGGCAAGTTCGGAATGTAGATCGATGATCCGATTTATTAAACGGAGAGATTACGGCAACGGCTTGGTGATTTCACTTCCGCGATCGGGAGAGATCTGGAGCGCCTTTTATTGACGGGATGAGGGGCAGAGAGGGAAAGGAAACTGAACTATGTTTATTATATCTTATTGTAACAATCGCGTAAGAGCGATCGCAATAAAATATTTGATGTTCTTCGCGCGTCAAAAAGAATTTCGTCATCCAATTCGCTTAATTTTCAACGTCAATGAAAGTATGAGCTAAACTGTGAGGACTCTTCTTACTCGAACACGCGGAGTTAAGCTTTCTCTAACGAAAGGTCAGTTACAGTTCGTGCATGTGAAATTCGATCGTCCCGTTGCCGAGAGGCAGCCTCATCTATCACAACGCCGTGTAGTAGTAACCTTTCCTTTGCGCAAAACCCGACTTTCCTCGTTAGACAAAGGAAGGACGCGAGACCTCTCGTGAGAGGAAATCTTCTGGCGATATTTATTATTGTCGACAGCGTCGATTCGTCAATGCGTGGGATGTAGATGCGGCGCTTTCTCTCTTTCTCAGCTGAAAATTTCTGGCCGAATTCGGTGTAAGGGAAGGGAAGAGGGAGGAGAGAGAGGAAGAGAGAGAGAGAGAGAGAGAGAGAGAGAGAGAGAGAGAGAGAGAGAGAGAGAGAGAGTGTTCGTGTAACTTTTTTAATTTCCCAGGTTAAATATTTTCATATATATAAGTAAAACTCTAATTGAAATTCCCCCGAAAGTAAGAGATTCGTGTTTAAAATAATCAAATAAGATCTTACTTTTTTGCGTGTCGTGCTTCTGCAAAACTTCCGACAATTAATTATCTTACATACATATTTATCTTACTTAGGGTCAGTATCGTAATTACATCGTAATTAATCTCTCGGAAAAAAATTATTTGAAAAAAAAATCACGCGCGAATATAAAATCTCTTTTTAATTATTTATATAAGAATATCTTTTAATTTTCTCGCTTTCTTCGAAGATGTGCATGCAACGGCGCGTTTCGCGCACGTGTATTCTTCTCTCCACCTACGACGTTTTTATTCCGTCAAATGAAAATAAACTAAAAAAAAGTAAAAAAAGAGAAACCCGCCTATCCCGAAGCAACAAAAACGCTCCGCTCAGGTAACAAGGAAACAAGTGAGACGCTCCGAAACCGACGACGGAGTATGTCGGGGTGAGAGAGGGTGGAAGGGGGATATAAGGCCGGGAGAAGAGAAATGCACGAGAAATGCGCGCGGCGAAACTGCGAGAGGTCGAGAACTGCTCTTCGTGAATCTTCTACGGGCAACATGGAGAGCTATACATAAAAGTGGCAAGAGAGAAGGCAAAGTTCTCCCTCCTGGAAGGAAGGGAGAAGCGGGAACGCGCGCGGGAGTATATAAGAGACGGAGGGGAAAAAAAACGAAAACGATATATCGACGAGACCGAGAGCAGCGGACGAGCCCGAGAACGGTCTTCCCACCGGGCTGAAAAGATCGAGAGCTAACTCGAAACCAGCGAGATAAGGAGAGAGGAGACGGTTAGAGCTCTGTGCGGCCGGAGAATCACGGCAGACGAATTAAAAAACGTAAGAAGAGCATTGTCTTACGACGTCGGTCGGTCGCTCGTTCGCTCGCTCGCGATCGGGAATCTCGTCTCGGAATACCCCCGGCCCGGGGAGAGATTATCGTCTGTCTCTCGTGCTGCAAGCAAGAGCGGCGGATATCTTCGTCGCGGACCTGTGCAACAAGGTCCGAATGTAGAAACATTCGAATCCGCGCTCGGGACAAGTGATTTAGAGCCGGTTCTACGAAGGTCGCTTTAGCTGTAACCGCGGCTAATGAAACTTTATTTCTCCCGCCTGTGGCGTTACGTAAAATATGAAACTACACGCGCGCTTACAGTGAGATATATATGTGTGCGGCAATAACGCCGTCATAATTATCGATCTAGAAGAAGACTATAATTAAACTTCAATTACATAGTTTATTTACTGTATCAGCTATAGCGTATAGTTATAACTTTGACCGCGTTACAAAAAAAAAATCAACAGCAAATTTTGCGTCACGTCTGAAGTTCTTTCCAATAATTACTTGAATATTCTCTACATTTCGAAATAAATGAGCTAAAAATTTATATCTTTGGTAAATTTACGATAATTGATAATGTCTGACTTGAAAGAAGTAAGAATTTAAACAACTCGATTTTAAACAACGATCGAGCAATAGAACCGGTGTTCTTTCTCGGACTAATCCTTCGTGGACTGACATGGATCAGATCCATCCAAAAATCCATCCAAGATCCATCCAAAAATTTCAAACCGGTGTCTCTAGTAAAAATTGGTTTTTTTAAACGCCTATATCTTTGAAACTGGAAATTTTTTCAATTTATTTTTTTTTTTTTTGACCGACGCAGAATTGTTCAAACTTTCGATTAAAAACAAAAATTGAAAAAATATTGATTTTTCGCGGAGATGTTTGATTTTAAAGTTGCGTGGATTTCACAGACCCAGTCAGTCCAACTAGTAGGCCGTTTTGAAAGTCAGTTCACGAAAGGGTTAAGATACGCAGATGGGCGAGGAAAACAGAAAGAAAAGCGAAGATATAGCGCGCAAACCAAAACAAGTACGCGATCGTTCGTTTCCCCGGTACGGTAATGCGAATGACCGGTGGCAGAGAACGTCTTAATGCGCGCTGATGAGAACATAAGCAGTCGGTCGCAGCTGTCGACATAGCAAATGCCGCCGGGTGGCCGTCCACCCGTCAAAAGCAATCTACATGGAATATCTAAATTATACACTGTGTCCCGGAACCATTGTCGCGTCTGCGTGTTTTCCAAATGACTTTGTGATCTACTCGCAAATGGCGAAGCGCGCAAAGGAGAGCGCGCTTTCAAAAAACAATCAAGCTTCACTTCAATGGAACTTTGATATTTTAAACTTTCATATTATTGCACCTTCAAGTCAAATAAGAACGAACAAATTATAATCGCCATTAAAAGTAAAAAAAATTTTAAAAAAACAAACTCAAATATTTAGGACGTACAATTAGAGACGACAAGAAAATTTTCTCTTCTCGAGAGATCTCGAGAAAATCATCGTAAAAAAAACAAACGTAAAAAGAAGAAGTACAGAGAACGAAGAAAGATATTCTTGTTACGAGACTCGAGAGAACAGTTCGAATTGACTGTTTAGACGCGAATGTCAGTTTTCTTAACGAAGAACTGTCGAATATTTCGCGAACATTTTCTCGTCAGATCCGTTCAATTCTAAAACGCGAGATCGGATCGTATCTAACAGAGAGCCGAGGCCAATGATAGCCACATAGAGCACATCGGGTCGAAAGTGCTTCATTATGCTGCCATGAAACAATTGAGCAGAACAGTAACTCCGCCGCCTGGCATCGTACCATCCTACGAAGGGACGAAAGAGAGAGAGAGTGCGTTCCATGCATTCGAATATTTAGCGTAAAGCGTTTCCCCGGACTAGTTATCTCGCGCGCGCGTGCGAGCGAGATATCGCATTTCCAGCGAAAGGAAAACTGAACAGAAGAGTTGACAACGATTAGAGATAAAATCACTCTTTTGCAGCGGAATTCTGCGTTTTAATCAAACGGTTAAACAAAAGAGCCGGAGTTAAAATTGATCTATTGTTTCATTTGCAATTTGGGATATTGTTTCGAAACACGATATGTGTTTTTCCACACATTTTCGCACTTTGTAATTTTGTAATAAATATATTGTTGTATGAATGACTGTTTAAATGTCTCAACATCCTAAGTTAGCTTCTTCGACTTGTCTCATTATTAATTTTTTTTTTTTTTTATTGTTACAACTTCGGAGATGAAATGTAATGGAGATTCTTATTTACGTCGATTTAAGATATTGCTTGTAAATTTTTATCTACATATCGCACATATACGGTATATCTACAAAAAATTATATCTATACCTAATATTTTCTAACAGTACGAGGCTTCTCGTTCCTCATTAGTGTCGACAATATTAAATTCTATTTCCTGATTGTGATATCTTATTTTCACATTCCGCGATGTCTGCTAGAGCGAATAAAACATATGTGCAACGGTATAGTCGGAAAGGGAGGAAAAGAGAGAGAAAGAAAGAGAGGGAGAGAGAGACTTACTTCGCGGTGAAGCTTTCCATTTGCAGGCGCGTGCTCGACGCGAATCCGCAGCATACGCTGTAAAAAGTCAATGATGATTGGATACCCGCGCGCGCGAGCGACGGTATTCAATCGACATCAATACACACGCGACGGGACGCGAATGTAATTGAAAAGCCGCGCTCGCTCGCCTGGACCGCGAACGAAACGGATTTACAGAGTTTGTGGATTTTTATTGCCGACGATTATTAATAGGGAGTCGGAGTTTCGATTAATTAGAAAGCGGCGCGCGCATGTCTCTCTTAACCGGCATATATTCGGATTCCTTTGTTCGGATTCTGTTGCCAGGCTGTCGTTCTCTCCCCGTCCCTCTCTTCCGATGGTACATAATCAATACCATATATTAATACGAAAATCATATTAGGATCCGTCATCATGTCAGACGGCAACAACACGATTGAATATATTGCTTCAAGAAGAATGTGATCTCTGTAGTTTATCTCGAATTTTTTTAATTTACAAAGACAAAAATTTTACACACACACACACGCGCGCGTACGTGATTATCTCTCTTTCTCGTAGTTCTTGTATTTTTTTGCGTTAAATTCTATTTCGATAATGACTTCTCAAATTAAATTTGTGTAGGAAAAGTCTGCTTGAAATTAATTAAAAAATGAAGTTTTATTAGCTATATTTCTGCATCTAAAGCTTAAATCACCCCGTTAATTCCCCGTATTAAATAGCTTCCCAATTAAGCTGATTAAATTTTTACCAAGAGAAGGTCGTCTCGCAAACTAGTTAAATAAGCAGGATATCGACATCCATATTGTGTGAAATATGTAGATTAACTGTATTATTTTTTCCAAGCAATATTGACTCAGGAATTTATTAAAACATAAAAACTAATGCGTCAATTTTAAAATATTTGTATTTTCTAGTGTATGACGCGATGTAGCACGTATAACTGACACAGGTAACTGTTGATTTTGCGCATTACATGCGCTACGATGTAAATAGTCGAATCAAAAATTGCTGTTCAAAAATTTTTGTTATCGATATTTAAATTACTTTAACTACATTGTGTGTCGCGTAATCAGAGAACACGAATCGATGCGAGTACGCGAAACAGAAAAAATAGAGAGCGAACGAATCGTAGAGTGAGAGGACAGCGAAACGAGACTGCAAAAAAAAAAAAAAAAACAAGAAGGAAACGAATGTAGAACGAAAAGGGATTGATCGAAGTGAAAGAGTAAAAATTTTTCAAAGATGGAAAAAGAATAAGAAACCCAGCGTAAAAGAAAAGCGTACAAAGGTATATAAATAAAAGCCGCAGAATGAGTTTTGAGAGTATCGAAAAACTGACGCACACACACCGAAGCGTCTTAAAAAAAAATCAACTTTTCGTTCAGTTCTCGATCCGAGACTCACTTATTTCGCATATTGGAGTTTAATTTTTTTCAAACAATGGGACGCCAAAAAAAAAAAAAAAAAATTGAATTACAGCGATAAGAAATATTCATCCCTTTCGTTAAGCGCGACCATAACGAATCCTAATTATCCCGGGTGTGGGATGTTAAAGTTTCGCAGGCTAGTCCAATTATTTCGGTAGAAGTAGAAGTTAGTTTCGACGCAGAAATATCGGCGCATTCATCAAATTCAACCGGGAGAGAGAGGGGGAGGAGACTCACACGGACGAAAATGTGCAAGCGAAATGCAGACACGCACACGTGGTGAGTGCATGATGCGCGCGTGCACGATGAAGAATAGCGTGCACGCGCGACGTCCGTCTGGATTCGACCAGCCAGGGAGAGAGAGCTCTGCACGTTTTTCGAAATATACAGAAAAGTTATGAAATATCGTGAGCGCGCCGGGCGAAACTTTTAATGCGCCCCGCGGTCCGGTATAGCTGTTGGCCCCCCGACGTTACCTCACGCCTCTCCTCTTATATAGGATATACACCCGCTTGTACGAGAACCGCTATACAGTACACGGGAGGAAGAGGAGGAGGCGGGAAGAGCTAGAGGGAGGCAGAGCGAGCGTGCAACTTTTTTATTAAAAAAGTTTTTCGAAATAAAAATCAGACTCTCGTAGAACGAAGAGATACGCGCGCACGTGCACACAAGCGCGAAAAAATGCACGCGCACATAAACACGCACACACACGTACGGATTTACCTTCACGTGTAAAAAGGTGCCTTCGAGGAGTTGTTGTACGACCCACGAACGCACAACATGTTTCGAAGGACATGTGTTCAGAAATTGGATATCGTAGTCTAGTTATGTCTTCTCGGTGAAATGAATCTAAATAGCGTGCGTATTATTCGCGCGTAGCAATTATATTAATAAACACCCTTTTTTTTTTTTTTTTTTTTTCCAGAATTTTAATTAAAATCCTCCAAGCTTATTCTTTATACGCGCTTATGTAATGATATTTCTTACCGTCTTTTTTTTTTCTATATTTCACACACAAAGCATTTGTTATAAATGTTGAAAAATCGCGTCACAAAAACCAGATTCTTGTTATATCGATTGCGAAAGAAATATAGAGCCGTGCATCATCAGTGCGACTGCATCGGAGAAGGCAGGCAGAGAAATGTATATTACCAATTTATATTACCAATCTAGCTCCGACAAACGGCGCGGCCGGGGGAGAGACCGGGGGAAACGGAGAGAAGAAGGAGGAGGAGAAGAGGGAAGGGGGGTGCGTTCTTTTTCTCGGGAGGAAAATAATTTCGTTCGCGGATGGTTAACGAGAACGACAACGATCGGCTCGACGTCGCCCCGTTTTGCGGAAACCGCGCGCTCTCTTCGTCATCCCACCCCCTTTTCTCTTCCACCCATCGCGTACGTATATACACGTATACATGCCGCCCCGCCTTACCACCCTAAAATCCTCCGCCCGATTTTAATCTCCGACCGACGGAGCTTTTAGCTACCCCCTTCGCGCGCTTTCGCTCTGCCGGGGTGCAGAGAAAAAAGGTAGAACCGCGCTTGGCGGCGTGGAGGGTACGGAGGGTTGGAGAGGGGCGCGACGAAGCAGCTCACCACGTCTTCTTCGGGGCCGTGCGAGCGTTCGCTCTTCCGCGCGGGAAACATTTTTCTATCATGTAAATAAAATTTTTTCCGATAGCCGCCGCTCGCCCCTTCTCGTGAAACAAACAAACCACTCGCCACCACCGGGCGAGCGCACACCGGGGGTTGGCGCGAGCGCTACGTCTGCCTGGCCCCTCCCCCCTTCGATATGGGTCAAACCGAAACCGCGCGCGCCTCCCCCGGGCCCCTCTGAGCCGGCGAATCCGCCCCTGTACCCTCTCGTGAGTGCACACAATACCCCAGCGCACGCATACACGCGTGCAGATACACGGGACACAAACAGGCACACACGTGGGGCGCACGTACAATCGGAGAAACTGCGAAAGCGACGGCGTCGTAGCCGGTGGCGGGGTAAGCAGGGGGGTTGGAAGAAGAGGAGAACGCGCGGAGGACGGTGCACGAGACGGCGGAGGAGAAGGACGGGACGGCGGCAGCGGCGGAGGTGGCTCGTTCGGGGGATCTTTATCAAAGTCAACGCACGCCGGTCACCATGGCAACGAAATTGGATTTTTTTTTCGAAGTTTTTTCGGCCCTTCTCGCCGGCGCCCATTCCCCCGAGAAGGGGGTCGGCGGCGGCGGCGGCGGCGGCGGCGGTGGCGGCGGCGAGGGAGGCTCGACGGAGGAGACGGCGAGCGGTGTCGGCGCAAGGGAGGGCAGAGACCGAGGGGGACGGACGATGAAGGAAGGGAGCGAAGGAGAGAAACGGACGGTGAGAGAGGAAGAGAGAACAAGTATCGAGAAGGTCGGGGAGACTCTGACGAACGGCGACCGGGGAAGCCAATAATTCGAATTGAGAACAGCCAATGGCCGTGCATCTGATTTTTTGTCGTATCATCGCCGAGGTCGTCCGCCCTCTCCCGCTGTCCGTGCGCGTTGCCATCCCCCGCGCGTTACCGCTCGCCACCCTCGTCCTTCCTCTCCCCGCGCCGTCGACGGCCGCGTCGACGAAAGGGGCCGCGCTCTCTGCCTGACTTTTTGTAAAAACTGCCCCCCTTTGCTCTCCACCAGCGCCATCACCTCTGTGTCCTCCTCGTCTCCTCCACACTCTACCTTCTCTTCTTCCTCATCCTCCTCCGGCTTCGTCTAACTCTTCTCTTCCTCCGCCTCCACTTTTTAACTCTTCGTTGTCCCGTCTCTCTTATGGTGTTTTGCCGTACACGCTCGAATGTGCGGTGCAGATATAGCGACCAAGAATTTCCAATATGATGGGAGAACGCGGCTACAGCCGCTCTCGATTTTCTCTTTCTCTTTCCTTTCTTTATGTCCCCTTTCCTTCTCTCATCGTTTCATCACACGAACCCACGTTATCGCGAATTCCGCAAGCCGAGAGAGAGAGAGAAAGAGAGATAGATAGATAGATAGAAAGGAAGGCCGCTGCCCGCAACCGGTTGCTCGAGTATTATGCTCGCGTTATGCTGTTGTATCCCGCTGATGATTTGTCGAGTGGGCACATTGTTGAGCACCGTGGTATGTACGCGTATGATGAACAGTCACATATTGTCACGTACAAAGTGTGGTGTGTAGTCCGCAAAAAAAAGAAACAAAAAACCAAAACAAAAACAAGAAGGAATTTCGATCAAAAGACTTTGGAGATACTATAATTAACGTTTCACGTAATTATGCAAAATGTGAACAATGTTGAAAACATCCAATTAAAAAATGTTTTTGCGCACTCTATATTATATTTTGCAGAAAATTGTATTTTTCTGCAAAATACGTACGTGTATATTGTGACGCGACATAACTTCCTTTCCAATTGTTTCTCACTTTTGCTCAGTTTTATTGATACTGACGCATGATTCTTCACTAACGCAGTTGCGCCGCCTTCTTGCAAAGACATTCATTCCTCTAATCTTACGGTTATAACTTGTTTACGCTTCTAATCCAGTCGTCACATTATTGCGTTTTGTGATATTCGCGAAGAATATCTTATAAGATCCGAAATCATAACAAGCGGCGCATTATTCATTCATCCGTGTGTTTATAACCATTCATAAGCGAGATATGAAAACCGCCGTCTTAATATATCCTGGTGCTTTTCCGAAGAATAATGTGTCTCAAGTCGCTCGAGATGTACGTTTCGCGAAAACCGGAAAATAGGAGGAAGAGAGAGAGAGAAAAAGAAGAGAGAGAAAACGCGGACTGGATTTTCAACCTCGCGAAATTACCATCCGAGAGGTGGTTTCCGCGTAACGAAGTGCGGTCGCCGCCTCTCGCATTTCCGCACACTTCCAGGAAGAACGACTTCTGTGAAACTTCGTCGGGAGCCAAAGAGAGCTCCGTGTCGCTTCGGCGTCGATGAAGTCGGATAAAATTCATTTCACAATTCAGCGCGCGACACAAAGCCCCGCCAGTCGACCGTTCGAAAACCTCCGTGTTGTCTCGTTCAAGTTTTTCGACGCAACTATTGCATGTTTATTCGTCTACATCGTAAGGTTTTTCGTTTTTGTACAAGAGTTAAAAAAAACGACGTAACTTTTTATTTTTAGAGAGAGGGAGAAAGAGAGAGAGAGAGATTCAATAAAAAGGCTAATAAAGATAAGGCGATCGTAGTGGAAAAACGTAGACCGCGGTTGACACAACATTCTAAACAACTATAAAATCGTGCGCTCTTAGAGCAGACGACGGGTCTATCTTATCTCACACTATTTGTTTATTGCAACGAAGACGTATATACACGTACTAAATAAATAGAAAATTTCTGATGCAATATTTAAGCACTTGTGAACTAAGATTAAAATCGTTTTTTCAAATACTTTTTTCTCGTCGGCTGTGATTCTTCCGCGATCGTTTTATCGTTAAAAAACAACTCGTTTCTTATCTCGCTTGCAGTTTTCGATATCTTAAATTTCTTTTTTTTTTTTTTTTCTTATTTAAAGAGAAAACTGGAAAGTATAGAAATCTAGACTCCTAACTGAGACAATGTTTTTTCGCAATACCAGTTTTCTCATCAATAAACAAGAGAAATCGATTTACTTGCGACGAAAGTATCGAGAAAAACGATACCAGTCGAAAGGTCGGTATTTAAAATTTCTAAATACGCAG
>QVOA01022668.1:0-13397 GCA_014825685.1 Pseudomyrmex cubaensis
AATATTTAAAAAACTTCTAGTTTTGTTTTTTGTGTCTCAGTGTGTCTGTTTTATTCTGTAGTATTGATATTTATACTCGCAAAGGAGCAACTCGAGTGTTGTGGAAAAGATAATGTGAGTGACTGGTTATTATTGATTCTGTCAACGTGCCATGGATAGCAGACTCCGTCTGCTCGGAGTATTTTCCTTTCACGGCAAAAGTCAGATAAGATTGTTTTTGAGGAGAATTTTGGTGATAAACGACGGTTGCAATCGATCTGTAAATTTGCGTTACTCTTCTGAGTGTAGATTTCTGAGCTGTGTGGATTGTGTACCGAAGATCTTCAAGAATTGCTCTAAGAACGTTCCGTAAACTTCAATCGTATGAATTATTGCCACAGAATGATAAGATGATTAGATGAGAGCAACAATAAAAAAAAAAAAAAAACATTGTCTCGACCAGACAGGAATAATGTTCAGAGTTGCGATCTTATCTTCGTTGCGTTATTATCTTCGTCATTAATTGCTGCAAAAGTGACGCTAAAAGTGACGCGGTAGCAAATTAATTTTGCTGTTTTTCTTTAGGAAGAAAATGAAACTGGTTTATTTATTTATTTTTTTTTTTTTGTCGACGTTATTGACGCGTTCTGTCTGTAGTTGATCTTAATTGTTACTTATCTCTCTACAGTTTAAAATTGCGAAAGCAAAAGTTTATTATTATTGCAAACAAAAGATTTAAAAATCCATTATTAAATCTGTTTGTCATAAGTGAGATTTCGTTATATAATAATAAATTGCACACATATTGAGCGAATTTAAAAATGATGACACACGAAATTGAGTCGCGTCACGAATATTTACGCAATCATTTATAATGTATGTATAGTCACTATGCTTGTGTGTGTATACGTACACAATCTATTTTTCTCCCACTATGTTGCATACGCGTGTATATATAGCGTACAGTATATATTACTATAGTAATCTGTGAGTTGAAAGTCTTTTGCTGACTTTAGTATTTAACTTTCCGTAAGGCAGCGCATCATCTTTTGAATGATCTCGCTGTGCTTAATTTGTTTGTTTTATCGCGTCAGCAATAGTTTTGTTCTACTTATTACCACAGATTTTCTTTTAACTAAAAAACATTTATATCTTCATAAACTTTGAAACACATAAAAAAAACAGTATAAAAATAAATAACAGTATAAAAATTGTAAAAAAAAGTATAATAGTAAGAGGAATAAAATTAAAATTTTGATAGTAAAAAATTTACAATTTTAATAAGAATAAAAATAAAATTACGCGGTAAATTTGTTGTGTGACAACTGTTTTGTGTCGAACTGTTCGATCGAAGATTATCAAATAACAAAACAAGAAAGAAAAAATGCGGATATCACTGATGACGTTCGTCTGGTTGTTGTTATTGTATCTGTCAACGTGCCATGGATATCGTCTGCTCGGAGTATTTCCCTTTCACGGCAAAAGCCATTTTGTCATGTGTGAACAACTGATGAAGGGTTTAGCCAGGAAAGGCCATCAGGTTGACGTAATTAGTGCTTTCCCGTTGAAAAAACCTTACCCAAATTACACCGATGTCGTGAAACTTAAACCGCCCATTGTTATTGTTAACAATATAACGTACGACTTTATGCGGACATATCTGAATAGCGCTCCAACATTTGCCATCTCAACGATTGGAGGCAATGACATATGCAAGAACTTAGGGCATCCGGAGATACAAAAGCTAATACGCAATCCACCAAAGGATCCACCTTACGATGCAATACTTATGGAAGTACGTGAAAACAATATTTCTTTTATTTTTTCGTGCTATTTTTTCTTTTTCTCTTAGTAAAATCTCAACAGTAAAATATCGTATTTAATGATCATAACAAGAAATGATACAAAGTTTAAGCGCGTGCGTAATACAAACAAAAAACGTGCGTAATACAAACATATAATTTTTATCTATTATTATAACATGTCCTTGTTTTAAAATAAATATATTAAAACCACAAATTATCGAACAAAGTGTCTAAGATAAAAAAAAAGAAAAGAACGTCATCACTTATATAAGGAAAATATTGTGATGCATAATCCAAATTTAATACAAAATCTAAATGTTTTGCGATCAAAATCCAATATTAAGAATAAATAAATATATTGGCTATGATAATCTCGTCTATTACATGAGTTCAACAAAGGGTAACAGATAGCTTATCTATATTTTCCGCGATGATAGTTGCATTGACTTGAAAGTCGCAGATTATTTTTAATGATTTTCAATAATATACATACGGTCGCCAATATGATTGATAATATTGTAACGGCTAGTAGATCCATGTTTATACACCATTCAATTGAACCATTTCTATTTTCAAATAGAAAACGTCGGCAAACGAGGTTGTTAAATTACGTATTTTCAAATCTTTAAACTCTTTTACCTTTTACTAGGAAATAAGCCAAACAATTTGAAAATACAAATACAAGAGAAAATTACAAAATTACTTTTTCTTTGCTTGAATTGGCCAACTTCTTCTATTTCTTACTCGCGCCAAACTTCAATAATCAGACGGGAGATTTGTTTTATTTGATACACACACACACAACTTGCACCATTGAAAAAAACACTTCGAACAAAAGTAATTTTTGAAGACCCGTTCCAGTTAATAAATAAATATCTCTGTAATAATAATAATATGTTTTTGCCAGACATTTGGTTATAACTGTTTCGCAATCATTGCCCACTTGTGGAACGTTCCTCTGATCGGTGTTAGTACAACGTCGCTTTATCCATGGCTACACAGGCTTATCGGTCAGCCCGAGAATCTCGCTTTCGTGCCAAACAACTATGTTACCTATATCAATGATATGAACTTCTGGCAGCGTCTGTACAATAGTGGGAGCGCGTATCTTAACAGACTGTATTTTGACTACCTCACAACAAAGACGCAGAACGAAATCTTGAGAGAGCATTTTGGACCGGATGTGCCGAGCGTGCGGGAACTGGAGATGAGATTTGATATAATTCTCATCAACTCTCACATCGTATTAAATACGCTCCAGCCAATGGTACACGCCGCGATAGAAGTCGGAGGGTTGCACGTACAGGATGAAAATTTGAAGCTGCAACCTGTACGTACATATATTATTATTACGATATACTTGAAGTGTTTTTGATTTTTTTCCCGGCAATTTTTCTGTTCGTTTTTTTCTATGTTCGCATCCGTGTCTTACTTTCTCTATTAAAAATTTTTGCTAAAGTTTTTCTTAAATTATTTATTTTCTGTGACATATCTATGTGTATATTTTATAACGTTTGCAACACAATCAGCAGAAAAATGTAAGTAAAAAAAACTTGAGATGTTACTCAACTGCGTACGAAATGAAGTGTCTTAATCACTTTGTAAACTATCTTACACCTTATTATCATGTAGAGCGCACGTGTTATGATAATCAGCATTTTATAATAGTAAAACATTTTAGTTAAACGTTCTCGCGAAATCATAAAACCACATCACTACTTTTTTATTAATCGTTCTTATCACTGCGTGATGTTCATATCTAATCATATATAAATTGCTTTTGCAAGATTTTATTTGATTGCAAGATTATTTTTATAGATCTATCGTAAATCTTTAAGAAATGTCTCAATGAATAAAATTGCAAAAGTAAACGAGATTGCATTCTGCTGCGAAGCCAGTAAATTCTTGTCTAATAAAACATTGATATAGCTCGTATACAACAAGGAAAATGTTGAAATTCTCGTACATTTCTTTACTTCAATCATATTTGAATTGTAATTGCTGTCTCATTATTTTTATCTTTCACATAGATATGATCGCGCTAACGTTTTATACTCTATTCCTCTTTGAGAAAAATAGCGCCCGTGCGGGTTTTAATGAAGATTCCGAATCCGGAAAAATTGCCGCCCGGTTTACCCGAAAATGTTTACACTTCTCCGTGGATGCCGCAGATTAAAATATTGCGTGAGTATGTAACTTTTGGTGAAAGTTGAAACCGATCAATTAATTGGAAATTTATAAAATTATCTGACGATAGTGTGTGTGCGTGTGAGAGTGGATTGAATTTATAATTGCACACTTGCAATATTAAAACGTATAAATTGATATTCCTGACATGTATAAGAATATTGTAACGTGTTGCAGAACATCCTAACATAAAAGCTTTTATCACTCATGGCGGACTCATGGGTACGCAAGAAGCGATAACGTACGGTGTTCCTATGATCGGCATACCGCTTTTCGCCGATCAATATAAGAATATCGACTCTTACGTAGTCAGAAATGCCGCACTGAAGCTCGACATTGATAAGCTAACGGAAAAGGACATGGATGAAGCGTTACACGCGATATTATGGAATCCTATATACAAGTAGATAAAGAAACGCATATTTTTCTTATTTCATGCATAATATTCTCTGTTCATGTATCTTATCTATTACAAATCGATATCGATCCGATTTTAAACATATGTAAAAGTATGCATGTACATATATATACATATATATATGTGTGTATATATATATATATATATATATATATATATATATATATATAATGCAAATGCATACATTATGCTTTACTACCTACATATACATATTCACACAGAACAAAAACTCCATTAAACGTCAACAGCTCCGTGCAATATATAGTGGATGTTTTATGGTTTTTCTGTGTGAATATACATACTATATATGTACACTTTTACTTTTGAATTCCATTTAGTGATTTGCATGTTTCGTTATCAGATTAGTTTAAACTCGGTCTTTTAAGTACGTCTATCTTCGAATATATTCATTTAATATATGTTTCAATATATATATATAGATAGATATATATTCGAAGATAATGTTATCTTTTTGAATATATATTCATTTATATTTGTGTTTCAGGGAATCTGCTCAAAATATATCTCGAAGACTCACTGATCAACCGTTAAGTTCTCTCGATAAAGCTATCTACTGGATCGAATACGTTATCAAATACGGAAATGACGTCTTGCGATCACCCGCTGTAAATATGCCTTGGTATCAATTACATCTCGTCGATGTATGTGCGTTTCTGTTGCTTTGCGCGGTAAGTCTAATTGCCGTTGTAATACTCGTTGTACGCGCGATATTGAAAGCAACGACAAATCACGGAAAGACAATTCAGATGAACAACTCAGAATCGAAAAAAATGAAGTGACATTAATTTTAGATATGATTTGTTTTTTTAATTAATTTTACTGTACAAAATATAATTAATTTCTTTAGTAGAAAGTGAACCAAAGGGTCTCCATATTTATAGAACCAATATCTTCGCGATATGTGTGTTGTCTTATAAATATTTACTCAAATTAAACGTAAAGTTTAATAACGTGAGTGTTTGATCCCGTAGTACACACGTAAAGTATTGTGTTTTTTATGTCATGTTCCGTTATTTATATCAAATGTATTATTTTTACGCATTACAAATAAATAATGTCTGGAGGATCCATAGGTTTTTTATTTTCACAGAAGACTTCCGAGATCTTTAAGTTCTTCCTGATAATGAACGCTGTCGTAATATCGTGATTTTGTTTAAAAAATAGATGTATCTTATCAAAATATGTATCTCTCTCGTAACTGAAGTTGTTTCTTTATCGATATTATATATCATATATCTATTTTTAAATTTTAAATGAATCAGACGTAAATAACCGCAAGTGTTTTTTTAGTTTATATATTTAGTACTCTGGTAATGTAAATTGTACGTTTAATATTTGCGACAATAGAAGATGACTCTTTTTCGTGACTTAGCATAAAAATTAAAAGCTACTACATATAATTACTTCTTGCGGCATTACGCTAGATCGGGTTATGCAAACACACCCTGTGATGACTTAATCCTTGCGTTCTCTGAAAACACATTCGTGAGTATTTAAAAAAAAAAAAACAAAAAAAAAACACATGCTATACACGCAGTGTATAACAGTACATAAATAGTACATAAACATACTATCGCATCATGTATTTTTTTATACTGGCGGCAAATACTGATTAGATCCCGCTGGTAAAGTGCTCTTTCGATAATCATATCCATCATCGGGAACAATTTGCGCGGTATCTATGTGCGATTGCATGGTCTGTTTAACCCAGGTCATATCGATGGGTGCAAACGTCGCCACCTATAAAACAAAAAACATTCGTAAGTCCAAACTTCACCGATTATAGTTCGCATTTATCACATATTTCTCAATGTCAAGCAATAATGCTAATGAGGCAATATCTATGTATGCTGTTTTGTACTTGATTTGTAGGCAAACATCCAGTATCTTGACTATAAATTCCAGCGATATGATAAGCTCCTTTTCCATCGTAACAGGCCAATGGTGCTCCGATATCGGCCTGACACATATTGTTTTCATCGTGCGCTTTGCCGCAAATTATATTGTGCGCGATATTAAGTTGCGACTCCGCGCCCAATAAACGATTCTGACAAACGTCGTGAGACAGGAGATCCACATCGACCATGTGCATAATGGCCCCGGCATAATGAGCTGAAAGAAATATTTGAATTTGCATATTTATTTGTTCTAAATACTTTAGATGTTTATTTTCAAAAGATAAAGGAAAACTTCAAGAATTTTACGTGTAAGTGTTAACACCATGTGTGCCGTAAACTTAGAATAAAATTTAATCACAGTTCTAATCATTACAAGCGTATATTACCCTGCAATATCGATTTGCCCCATCCTGTTACGATGCATTGCGAGGTTTCCTGCACTTGATAGTTGTCAGGAAGACACAACGTGTTGATGTGCAAATTGAACGACGCAGGACGCTCCAAGATCAACATGGCTGAGTCGTTGCTCGACAATCCCTGCACGTATCCGGGATGATACTTGATCGTTCGCACGTTGATAATTTCGAACGGAAGCGGCTCCTCGTGTTTCAGCTCGTAGCCCAGTTTCCATTCTCCGAGTTTCACGGATATATCTTTTGGTTCATATCTAAGGCAAAGCATTAAGTATGTTTTCGAGATCAGCCGCGGATAAAAATACAACATTAAAAATTGTAAATATACTATTGTCTTCTCTCAATTCATACAAAATTAAAATTGTTAACAATCTCTTACTTATTTACACAACCGGCGGATGTCAAGACAACGTCAGCCGCCACGAGCGCACCGGAACACAAAATTTTACGTTCTTCCGACCATAACACCATCGCCTGCCAAGGAATTTCAGCGAAAGCAGCATTGGAATCCCTGAAGCCAGGCGGCCGTTGTTCCTTTCAATATTCAAACATCACACTTAAAATTACGTTTGAAGAAAATATAATCGGTCAAATTATCGTAAGTAGACTCCTCGTGTTTTTTCCTTAATTTGTAAAGCTAATTTCGATAACACATTATCGTTAAGAGTTTGAAAATTTCACATGCTAATAGCAACGAAAAATAAAGAGAAGATATTTACGTAATTTCTCACTCCACATGGATTATTCGGCGGCAATTCTGGTATTTGTGATAATGGTGGCAATTCTGGTACTTGTGATAATGGCGGCAATTCTGGTAATTGCGACAATGGCGGCAGGTCAGGAACAATAGCCTCCGGCTGAATACTCGAACCGGACTCGTAAAGCGGCGGTTTGGTAAACGGCGCGGGTGTGCTGGGCGGCGTTATTGGGATCTGAGTTGAAATCGGTATCACGCGTTGCGGTGTCTGGTCTGTATTATCGGTCACCAAGGTTTGCACGACATTCGTGGGCTGTTCGTGAATCAACGGCGGTTGCGTGACTGGCGGTCTGAATATCGTTTTCGTGGGCGGCTTCTTTGTAGGCGGTCGCACCTTCGCGATGTTCAGGAACGTTGGAAAGCCCTGTTCGTCAAAACCGCCGCTGTAGTTGGCCGGCAAATTTCCCGTCGGCCACGGGTCCACGTAATTCGGATCGCGACAACACTTGCCGACCACTCCGGTCTCTGGATTTTTGCAGTTCTGCGAATCGAAGGATTAACATTCACAAAACTTTATTATTTTATACACACGGGTTATTAATATTAATTAACTAAAATAAAGATACAAAAATACTGGCCAGAGTCTAAGATAGTCAGAGGTAATAATCTATCTATTAATAAAAAACTAATTTTATAACGTTTCTACTCTCGCTTTGCGTTCTCTTCAGAAACAAACATTTTACAAGATTGAAACATTGTTTCAAATAATAATTATATAACATTGTCACTTACGCTCAACGGGACGCGACGTAACAGCTGACTGCTGGTAAGCGTAACTGGTTCCTTGCTGATTACACCCTCTAATGTGCAATATTGCTCTTCCACGCAGAGCAAGGCGGCCGCGCATCCCGAAGGAATCGAAAATTGAAAGACCGAAGCGGGATTTGAATTTGTAGGGGCCGACTTGATCGGAATGACTGGCTCGCTAGCGATAGCACCGCCTGCGACAATGCCAAATGCACGTAAGAGAAAATATTCTTTCATTTTTCAAATGCAATTTTATTGTTTTAATTAAAAAAAAACCAATTGTTTACTTACCCGATTGATATTGACTCTGTTGATTGGTATCAGCGGGTATGTGATTGTAATCAACAGGTGGTTCTTCAGCGGATTGACTGGGAGATTTGATCGCGTATTCGCCCTTTGACGCCGATTGCAAATCACCGTCGGTTCCCAACGGTGGGTTCAAATTCGTCACGTCCGCCTGATTATTTTCTCCGTAGGGAACGTATCTCTCATCGTTCTCCAGTGTGGGCTCGGGATATTTGTCCTTCGGTCCCAACACCGAGTTGATCTGATCGTTGTCGTACGGCGAGTTGTCGTATCGCACGGTGCAACACACTTCGTGGCTGAGCTTGCATTCCTGCACCTGTCATAGATCAAAAATATTAACAAAGATTATAATTTACTTTTAATCTTCTTCTACTTGTCGATATTTAAGCAACATGCTCTTATAATGCACGATAACAAATAAGAAGGAAAACTAAAATTATCTCTACCTGTCCTGACCGAACAAAGCCTTGCTTCAGGGGATGTACGTATCCGTTGTTACACAGACTTCTGGCTACGCAGACTTTGCTTTCACCGGTGCAGCTGATAGTAAAGTCATCCGCGGCGCTAGGATAAGCCTGCAACGTCTGATCAGGCGATTGATACACGTAGTTGGGATTTTGTTGCTCCTGTTGTAACGATTGACCTTGCGTTTCGTATCCTTCAAATGTGTCTGCGCGAATAAGATATTTACAATCTATGTAACGAGGTGTTATTAGATAGAACAAGCAAAAAAAAATAAGTTAGTTTGTGTCGTACTTTGTTGCGACTGTTGATAATCGAATTGACCAATTTGTTGAGGATCTATGTTCTCCTTGTAACTGGGAAAGACGCTGTTTTGAGCCTGGGAAGCGCGAGGATAGTCGCCGTAGACAAATTGATCTTCTGAAATGTAATTCGATTGGAAGGCCAGTGCGACTTGCGGTCTTTCGATTATATATCGGGAGATTATTTTAGGGTAAAATATTTAAAGTATGTTTTCATTGAAACTATTCTGCTAAGATTCAAGTTCAAGGAAGAATTTCTTCCCGAGTTATCTTCGTAATTTCTTCATTTTTTAATTAATCTATACTGACGTGCTGACAATTGAGGCGGCGCTTCTCCGTAAGGGAGTCCACGTGTGTGCGTAGCTAACGCTACTACAACTAGTAGCATTTCCAGCAGTGGTCTCATCGTGAGATTAATCTGCAAAGATAAAAAAACAGGTAACTCGTTAAAACTAATTATTCCGACACACATGACGCGACGTCGAAACACGCGCGCGACGTACGAAAATAAACACGCGGAGATTCCATTAACGTCACTTCGACGTTTTACAAGCCGGACGAAAAAAAAAAGATGAATTTCTATACGTGTTTCCTCGGCGAGCGACGATATGTGGCCGACCGGTTCTTCACAAACATCTTTCGGAATCGCATAAACGCGATATAAAAGTACGTACAAACGTTTGCAGTAAACGCGTTTTCCTTTAAGCGCGCACGTGAATTATTTCAAGACCGAGAAATATATAATACGTAAGAGTACAGTATGTATATTTTGCTTTTGTAATTTTATTACACCACTTTCTCGCGTGTTGCGCTCGCTTTTACATAAACCACCGATCCGAAAGTAGAAAATCGAACGGGATGCGTTAGGAGGAACGATAACGCACAATTCTCACGAGCCTCACACGTCGATGCGATGAAGAATTGTGCAGAAATATGACTGTTGCATACCGCAGAAATAACATGCGAGCAAAGTCTTCACGTAGGAGTAATTCATTCGTGGGATCGCGAAACGATCGACGAGACGAGACTCTTCCCAGAAAGAAATGAGATATAATATATGCAAAAAAATGAGATATATTACACTCAATGTCTTGTTTCATTATGTGATAACATTTTTATCGAGTTGCGGCAACAAGACGAAAATTGAAATTCGTGATCTTGCGCGAATTAATTACAAATTTAAAGCGTTTACACAAAATGTCACGGCTTCTTTCAGGGACAATATTACTCCTTCCCGCGTCGTTGCTTCATGTTTTTTTTCAATGAGATTTTCGCCGGTTCGTTAAATGATCGTCTCATAAGTCGTAAAATTATAAACTTACGATCTGCATTTGATTCACATCGGGGGTAAATAAATGTTAATCTCGATATCTCGCAACGAGCACTCGAATCGCCGCACGAGATCAATTACTCGCAAATAAACAAGTTAATTACAAAAAGAAATTTCGGCAAATTAAAGAATGAGATACACGAGTTTTTCGAGATGTACCTTGTGTGTCATTTTCCAATGTTATAATACACGTAAGAGCGCGTGGGAAGATGCACGGGCATCAATCGAGCGCGAGATGTATGAACGTAGGAACGCATCTTCATATTCGGATCGCGATCGGTATTTTCTAAATATATGAAAATCGCGATGAAATAATCGTTTTCAAGGATACGCGCGAACTTTATTGTTGCTTATTTATATAAAACCGTTATTTATATGAAAATTATACATCTCGAATTATATAGAATTCCGATTCAAATCCGCGTTTGTCAATGAAGATGGCTATAAGCGCACATCCTTCTGTCAATGATGTCACTTATAGCTGGATTATGGTCAGGTCAGGGCCACAATCAATAAACGACAGGTATGTAACGAAATAAAATCCCATTCTGGCATTTGCAAAATTGCATAAAGAGAAAGATACAAACCTCTCGCTCGTATAGTAAAAACAAGTAAATATAACGAAGGTCAATTTTGGGCAAGAATGAATACATTCGAGCGAAATTGAAGTTTTGATAAATACATAAAAGCGAAACGACCTCTTACAAGAGACTTCTTCAACAGATTAACAATGTAATAAAAGAATTAAAAGTCATGTGATAAAAGATAATATTGATATAAATGAAAATATTTTTTCTCATTTTATCACGTCAATCCCGGAGATCGTGATTTTATCATGACAGCCTCTTAATTCTTTTATTACATTATTAATATGCGAATTACTAAAAACGATTCTTGTAAGAGATCCAAACATTTTGCTTTTATGTATTTGCCAAAACTTTAATTTCGTTCAAATATATTCAACATTCTTGCTCGAAATTGACCTTCTTTATATTTATTTGCATATTATATATTGCGCCACTTGTTGCCGAATTGATGAAACGCGCGCGATAACTTCAATTCCGTCTATAATTGCGATTTATTAGCCTTGCGATTTTTGTTTTCATCATTTGTTTCACGAGAAAAACAACTTATCGCGTCGCACCGATTTCATCGCTCTTTTCGCAAAATATTTTAAATTAAATTAAATTTCAAACTCTTACACAGCATTGCGTAATCTTCTCTTGAAACTCCGCAAATGAAATTCTTACGGAAAAAAAACTCTCTTTATGTAAGAAGCGAATTAATAATCCATCGGTCCAGATCCTTCGATCGCGGAGGAAATAACGTTTACGATTGCGTAATTTTGTCAAAAAAAAAAAAACGAGTAAAAAAATAGGCAAGAGTCAACCAACATCGCGACAAATTTGATTAATTATAGCTTGATTGCTGTACATTATTTAACGATAATCGCTGCGAGCGATATCAGAGACTATTAATGACTATGTGTATCTCTTTTGATGAGAGATCGAATTTTTCATGAGTCACGGATATTGTGTCTCATCGCAAAGATCTTCGTGGAATTCGAAACTCCCTTTGAGCGAGAGACGATACGATGAGCGCATTACGGATTTCCCGCGTGTTCGCACTCGTCGTCGATGATCTAAACATTTGCTTTACAATTCACAAGCGTCGGCGACGCGAATGGCTTGTGCGAGCAATTCGCGCGCGATTTACACGCTATTCACACGTTGGCGTGCGATAATGCAGCAATATACATACATATATCGTGTCAAAGGGTGACACTCTCCTCAAGAGAGTGCAATTCGCGTTAATCCTTCCTGTTTTTCACGACAGCTCTTTACCGAGAGTTGCGATTTGTAACTCAATGAATCTGATAGTTTCTTATGATGAGCAAAAGTATGAAAAAAAAAAAAAATAATAAAAAATCTATACGAGTGAAATCGAACATCTAACGCCAGTCATAATCTACGGTTAATTTAATAAAAATGTTTGGCTTTCTATTTTTCCCTTTCGCTTTCCGTTAGATAAATGAGTTCTTTGACTTTTTTTAACACTCCCGCATCGTTATGAAACAAACAACCTTCGTGGGAGTGTACCGAGTATACTGTAGAAGCGCGATTTTTGCGAGAGAGAGAGAGAGAAAAAAAATATATGTTATATAAATTTTGCATATTTTACTCGCGTTATTTCATAATAAACCTTTAAATAATTAATTAGATCTTCGGTATTTTGTATATACATATGTATGCGGAATAATCTTTGACACCGCGGCGTATATATATTGCGACATCGCATCTCTTCTCGCAAAGGAAAGAGAGAGAAAAAAAATCTCTGCTTTCCACTTTCGAAGATACCGCACTGCATACACACACGGCTATTAAAAGCGGCGATAAAAATAATAACATCGATCGCGAAGGATTAACGGCGCCTCTCCTCGCGTTCTTCTCCTCTGGTCGGGAGAAAGTGTCGAGCGGGCTGTATAGGTCCGAAACGCCCGAAAATTCATGCGATGCGTTCGATTTCCATGATAAGCGCGCCCGTATCCGACGACGACGGACACACGGGAACGACGACGGTGACAGAGTGTTCGAGTGTCAAATATTATTTTGCAAATGTATCTCTTTTCGCTCGTGTGATACGCACTTTCACGTATACATTAGCAAGCTACTACTTTCTCCCTCATTGAATTACGCCAGATTACTCGACTCGAATAAAATCGGGGAACTTGTCGAAATTTTTGCGCGCGCGTAATTCTCCCCGAAAAAAACT
>QVOA01022669.1:0-12729 GCA_014825685.1 Pseudomyrmex cubaensis
CCCCCCCCCCCCCCCCCCGCGCGCTAATTCGACGTCGAAACTCGCGGCCGTCGCGTCATACCTGAAGCGGTTCGATAAATTACTCACGTCGTCCATCCAATTACCGGCGACCTGCCATGCAGGCTCGCCTCTCGTCATTCACGGTGACTGCGGCACCGAGTTTGCTCGATTCTTGCTGCCTGTTTTGCGTTTGTCTCGGGGCCCGCGATCAGCGCACTTTACACGGGGGCCAACCCAGTTTGCGGACACATTTCGAACATCTCTCCACGTAGAGCGTAGTTTTGTTTATTCGGAAAACACGTAAATTAAATCATGATGAGCTCATATCGTCGTCGCGCTGCGAATAAAGGCTCTTTAATGAAGGCGGCGGCGACGGCATCGGCTCATTTCTTGATCTCCCGACACCGTGGCACCTGATCGCGTGCAGACTCCTCTCTCCCCGGAATCTCGCGTCAGCGCGCGTACGCACAAGTGTGTACGTGGCGATGACAGGGTGGCGTGACGGAGTGCTAATAATACGTATAATAGGTCGGCGATGTGGTGTGTGCGCGCGAATTCGTGCCGATAGACGAGCGCGCGCGCGCGCGCGCGCACAATCTCACCGTGTCGACACGTATGCACACGTGTCATCCTGAAGAGACACAAGTGCACGCACGTGTCCGTGCATTCGGAAATGTTAAGTCGAGTGAGTGTCGCGCGATAAGTTCAAGTTGGGAGAATTTTTTTTTATTTGATTTGGTTTTTAATATCGTGCGTGATTTGTTTTTAAATCGAAGTTAAAAACTTCTGTTATAGATGTAACAAAACTTCTGAAATTTATATAACGAGAAAGAAGAGGTTTTGTAATGCGTGCGGAGTAACTTGTGCGCGCAAACAAATTTATTCTCTTTTACTTTCCAGTAAAAATCTCTTTTCATTTACTTTGTACCGCTCCTATAATTATGTAAATAACCACGCAATGTTTACCGGATCAATAATGAGTCTCGGAAGTTCTGTGTGTATGGATTGTGTGTGTGTGTGTGGATCGATCGATCCACAGGATGGCCGGACGTCAGAGCGAGGTTGAGAACGGTCGCGATGACACGTCTTCCGCGTCCTCCACGAGGACAGCCGGCGCGATTGTGGGTCGACGAGCATTTCTTGTCAGTGCCCGAGTACGGAAATCGGTCACAGGTCGGTGCTCTCGCGGACACGGCTTGCTCGAAATCGAGACAGCCGGTCCCGGTTCGATGGCGAGAAATTGAGGAACGGGCCGTCTCGCGACTTTGACAGCTTCTCTTCTTTTTTTTTTTTATTGCAGCACGAGAGAAAGTTAACAAACAACGAACGCGATTATCAAGTGCCTGATCAATCTAAAAACTTATAATTTTTTTTTCACACAAAATTATTACAATTGCGCACGTTATATATTTTTTAGAAATTTTCTATTTTTTTGTAAGAGATTTTTGCTAAAGAAAAATCACATTTTCGTGCTAATTCAATCAAAAACTTTCGTTTCGCGTTTTTTGTTATCTCTGGGCTTTCTCACGAGTGCCAATTTACGTGTACACGCAGATTTGCGAACTTTTATGATCGTGCCGAGGTTGTCACGGCGATTTCGTGCAACGGCGGTGATCGATGTCGCGCGTCGCTAAAAGCGGAGCGATAAAGGAGCGGGCGCAGGATTCAAAGTGCCGAGGTGAGGTGAGGCCGCACCTCCTCCCTTCCTCCCCCCTCCGCCATGTCTCCCACGGGTGTTGAGCGCGGTGCGCGCGAGGGCACGGGAGGCCAAGCTATTTCTCAGCTTCAGCGGCAGAGCCTTTCTTCGCGGGAATATATCGACACGTCAGGAGCACACTGGCCCGTTTACAATATCGCGTATAGGAACGTGCGCGCGCCTACATTCCGGCTGTCTCGCACCTCATCGGCGAGAAACATCGTTCCCCGATGATTCCGCATCGATCCGCAGCCCATGGATCGTCACGGAAAACCCTGAAAGGTAGAGGAAGCTTTTTTTTTTTTTTTTTAATCCAATTAAACAATTGCGTCATAAAACACACGTTTGTGATATTGGCGTGAGATATTTTCCAAGTTTTTTTGAAAAATCGTCGTGCAATTTAAAAACTCTCAAAAAGAAAAAAAAAAAAAACGACGGAAAGAAAACAAATCTGCGAGAGAAGACACGCGCTTTTTTTTCCACGCAAAAGCTCGTCGTTCGAAGTATAAATTTTCGACATGTGGAACTCATTCCATATCCTCGTACACAATCCCGCTGGATCGTTTCAATCGCGTATAATCCGCGCAGAATCCGCGCGTTTTGCGCGGGGTCGTATCGGGTGCCGCATAGTAGACATCGTAACCGACCTGAAATAACTTTGCCAGGTGCCTCGCGAATTGTTTCTATTATATCAGCGCGTGCACGTCGGTGGGGGATCATCGCCGATGCCGAAATTCGCGGAGGAGGAAAAGGCATTCGCCGGGTTAAGGCCGGCCGGAGGTTGCGTGGTGGAGGGCAAACCACCGTCGCTCTTCGCCTCCTCCGCCACCGGCTGGCTGGCGTCGTCCTTTCGGTTCTCCAGCGAGACTCTCAGTTGGCCGTCGACTGCCGTTCGTGCGTCGCGTTTGCTCGCGTTGCTCCGTCGTCGTCCCGTAATCTTCGCAGCGTTGTTCGACGTCGCTTCGCCGAGCGTTCTGTTTATTTCGCGATTTTGAAAGGCGCATTTTGAATCAAAGCCACAGCTTTTGACCCTCCTCGAAAATCGTGTAACCAATCATTTTTCTCGTCTTTACGGAATTTTTCTCTCCCGCGCGCATTTTTTGCGTCTTGAGATTTATTTTTCGCGTCGAAGTTCGTCTCTTCTCGTAGCGCGTTCTCGAGAATATATATCATAACGCGCGTATTCGCGGCGATTTGGCGCGCGCTTATCTTCTCTCGACTGGCGGCGCCGAAAATCGGAGCGCGATAAGGGAGCGCATTTCCGCACGATGAGGCGCATCGTCGGCGCTCGCTCGCGAGAGCATCTGCCGCGCTCGTGAAAACCCGCGCCGATCGTGAGACACTGTGACTCCGCGATCGACAGTCCGCGAACCGCCTGGATTTTCTCTCGCACTGGCTTGTAATCCGACACACTTGAACATCGATCAGACAGGAGGTGAGAAACCAAGTCACAGTTTATTCTCTGCCACTCGAATACTTTTGAGCAATGTGTTTTATTATTATTTTTTTTTTTTAACTTGCAGTAGTTCGTTTAAACGTTTTTATATATAAAGTGAGGATAGATGTGTTACAACATTTTTACGAAACTTAGAAATATTTTTTAGAGTAAACAGTAAATTAAAATCGAATAGACTGTTTTTGTTTTCAATTTTAATCCAATAATTTTATTTAATTTCATTATCTCAATTTTTTCCGTAAAAGATCGCGACGTATATATACATATAAAATTTATTTATAATGTCAACAGTTTTGCGTTTAAGATGAATTGCATGTGCACATGTTTCCTTTAGACACATGTCTTACACACATGTGAGACAATATTATAAATGGCTCGGCGTGGCAGTATGTGCATTATATGAACATTAATCTGCATGACGGTATTTTTACAACGCGGGGATATAATTTTATTGTTTGATTATGTATGTACGTATGTGTGTGTGTGTGTGTGTGTACACGGAGAAGAGCGAAATTCTCGGAGTGACAGGCTTGTGCATATAAAAATAACGAAAAATAATAAAACAAAAACAAAAAAGAAGACACGTAGAAATAACTGCACGTGGCCATATGTCTGTAAAGTTCGCGTTACGAAGCTACGAGGCTCGTAACGTTGAGAACGTGATAACTAGGAAATCGCGTGCAGCACAAAACTACTGTCATTTCAGCAGTCGCTAACATAACGTTACGACCGCGCTGCAATTTTCGTCCAAAAAAAAACTCTTCACGTGTACAATTCCGTTGTTCTGTTGTTGCCGATCAATTCCGGCTATTAGTCGGAAATACCATATCTTGACCTTTTCGTTTTTCATCGATGCGATTTACGTGACGACGTCGAACTGCCATGTTCTTTTCCACGCACACTTATAATAAAAAAAAAAAAAAATCGCGAACTATTCAATTCTCTCATATCGATTACAACGTCGACCTAAAAGCTCTCACAAAAATTGCTATCACGTGCGGAATAAAAAATTCTCTTTCCGGTCTGAAGAAATTAAAACAACAGTATCGACGACGAAACGAAGAACAATACAATTTTCGTGCGTAAAATTTTACGTGAATTTTCCCGTTTTTGCCGATTAAATCAGGCGAATCGTGTAATCGCTCGCAATATCTACCAGCTATCGCGAATATATATCGTCGGGAGAATTTACCGTGCCAAACAGCGGAGAATCGAGTTACCGAAGCGCAAAGAGTACGTATGTAACGCCGCACGTACATAGGAGATGGGAAGGGGATGGATGAATCGCCGCTAGGCGAAGACTGCCGCGGGGGTAGGAAACTTGGAGTTTTCTTCGACGCGGGGGCGCGCACAACGGGAAGATAAGGACCGAACAGCGCGCGACGAAAACCCCTGTCAGGTGCACCCTTTCGCACGGTGTTCGCCAATAATCGGTTCCCCCGGTGGCGTGTAGCGCACGTCACGATTAACTACCGCGGCGCGCTTACGAATTCGTACACACCACCGATGCGCGCTTCTGCGATGTTCGCGCGCACCGCACCGTCTGTCGATCTTTGCGCGCGTCTCATCTCCCCCGCGAGGCATTGCCGCGACACTCTTCCGCCTCTCTTTCCCCCCCCGCTTTCCCCGCTCCCCCGATTTGTGTCACTTACACCGCATGAATAGCGCAGCTGTCGTCTCATCCGAGAGAGTACCACCTCTTGTACTTTCAGTCATTGCATCACAAAGTGTAAGAAGTTCGATATACGCGCAAAATATATTATATGTCGAGAATCAATATATTATATATTTCAATAAAAATTGATATATTATATATTTTGCAAACGCGCGTTATATTGCGATAACAATGCGTATAATGTGGAAACAAAAAATTGATCTCTTCGAGTCGCGCGATTCGAGTCGCGCGCGCCCGACTTCGTCAAGTCGGACGTTGGCGCGTTCGGGATCGAGAACTTTGCTCGAAACTGAAAATCGTCAGACGCGGAATCCGAGGAAGAAACTTTCTCTCTCTCTTTCCGGCTCCGCTTAAACCGACGAAGCTATAAACGTTAAAAACGAGCAGTCGAGGTCTCTTCGCGAGATGTGTGTGGTCTCTTCCTCCCTTCCCCGACGAAGGTATCGCGTGCGTTTCGTGTGTACACACGTTTCGCGGACAAGGAGGAGCGTACGCGTGCACCGGTACATACGCCAGTCGGTGCGGCGTGTTATACCGAAGTATTATATCGATTAACTGTTGGCAACAGAAGAGAGGCGGAGGAAAGCTTGTCAGGGGCTGCGGCGTGGCTTTGGCTTTCCTATATTATTAATCTTTCTCTTTCTGCCTCCCTTCCGCGCTCTTCCTCGTGCTCTCGTTTCTCTCTCGCTCGGTCCTTTGCGCGTTCTCTCTCTTTCTCTCTGTCTCTTTCTCTCTCTCTCTCTCTCTCTTGCTCTCTTTCTATCTTTCTCGTGGCCCACCCTGGCGGTTGCCTTCCGCTTTCGCCTCTCGTCTCGACCCCTCGCACAAACCCCCGGCAAGCTCTGTCTGCCGCCGCTGCTCCGCTCGACCTGCCATATACGCGTCCGTCGAGTCAGTCAGGTGTTGCGGGCAGCTTCCGCGCTTCAAAGAGAATCAAGAGTTACGGCTCCGGAGAGAGGAGAGAGCTATATAGCGGAGGTCGAGTCTCTCTCCGGTGCCTTCCGGTCGTCCCTTGCGTTGCGTATCACACACACACACGTACACAGAGTTCGCGGCACCGTTTGCGAATTACCTTTCTCCGAGTGGCGTGTAATTTGTGCGTGTTTTCCGTAAATTCCGCAATTTGAGAAACACCAAACCAAGCAAAGAGCAGATTAATTTGTGAAAATATGTAAAAATCGCGCGTTTCGTTCGCAGCTGTTTAAAAAACATATATATGAGACGTTTATGTACTTAATATTTGACGCGAGAAGAGAGATGAGTTGTCGAAAGGATATTTTGCATTTATAATTTCTCTCAATTTATTTTTTTTCCTCTCCACACATGTTAACATCGCTATACGCATTTCTCTCTCTCTCTCTCTTTTTTTTTTTGCTTGTTTTTAACTTCTTCCCTCAAGTGTGAGAGTTTTCGCGATCAAAAAATTGCCAGGTACACAAGATTCGAGTGGAATTGTAGCTGTCGAAATTTTTGTCGACAATAATCCGCGGATGATTGAATCGCGCGAGCGGTTTATATACAGGAGGATGCGCGCAAGAGAGCGAAACACGGAGATTCATACCTCGCTGGCCTATAGAAATGGCGGCAATTGTATCGGCGGTATATACTGGCGGTGTTACCTATTCGCGCACGTAAACGTTTAACAGCGTAGTTAACCACGTGTCTGACAATTTTCGCTGACACTGACGAACCGGCCGCGCCACTGGCGCACCTGCGAACGCCATCCGATATTTTCGCTGGATGTATTAAGTATCGATCGATCGATTGTTGCGTCAGTCACCTGGATAGGTTCCGCTTCCAATTAGAAAAATTGAACCACGTGCGCCGTGTAATTCTGAAAATTTAATATGAAATTAGAATATTTGCGACAATTTTATCTTGTTTTTAAACGTGATTTTGTATAAAAAAAAATCTACCGTAATATTTTGCTTAAAAATATATTTTATTAGGCTCGTTACAGGGTTTGCAAAATAAAATAAACATTTAATATTGAAAATAATAAATTGAAAACAATTTGTAAATTACATTTTCAAATTAAAAACAGTTTTAAATTAAAAATTTTCAAATTACAAAAATTTAAAAATTATAATTTGAATAATAAATGTGTTTTGTCGTGCCAATTATAAATGTACATAAAATCGTCGAAACCACCAAATTCATATTTATGATAATTCTACGACATGACTGTGACGGTTACGAAACCGAAATTGCCCGAAATTTGGGCTTAATTATCAGCGAGAAATGACGTGCAATTATATATGCGCTCTGCAATTTGTTGACTGTTATTGCCAGTATTTGATGACAAGATCTGTATATATTATTTCATTTTGAACACCGACAAATACATCGGAACATGTGCATATATTTTCTCGCGAACTGTAACATTTGCCGTGTAGTTTCGTTGATATATGACTAAATGATGGAAAAATAATCGTTAGAGATCGCGGATTACAGCAGATTTAAGGGATAAAAGTGTGTAGATGCAAGATGACGATGCCTTGATGAACCGGTCGCGGGTGATTAATTATCTGCGCGCGCGATGACGCGACGTCTCCTCGATTATCTCCTCGTTAGTCCCCGTGGAAAAAGTTCGTCCATTTATCGCGTTTGTGTGTGTCCCGCTAACCCGATACATCCCGTAAATAGAACAAATTATTTCGTTAATTGAATGCGCGCCAAACTACCCTTTTTGCGGAACTACAGGTGGAGAGAAGAGAGAATGGAGAGGGGGAGGATCTTGAAAAATGTGGTCAATATATACATACATGTGTTTTTGATTACATGTGTTTTTGAAAGATATGTGTGTGTGTGTGTGTCGTTTTATTTTTCAGGATGACGCGCTGGGAACTTGTGTCGTGCGCGCAAATAAAAGAGTTAATTGCAAATATCGGAACAATATTCGGCGCTGCGAAATATTTTTGTTTTCCGCGTTTTAACATTTCATAATTTTCCCGTAGCGCACGCCGCTCTCCGCGCGCGGCCGCCGTTCCGGTTTAACGCCAAGTGTGTATACAACGCGGCCGGGAACGTCAAAAGCGGGTATAACTGCGACGTACCTGCGCATGACATCTTTGTAATGAAACCAAGCAGAACCTCCGCGAAGTAAAGCTTCGATACCATTAACGATGTAACGGTTTCACGTCGGTTTCAAAGAGCAAAGCGTACTATTTACCGTTTCGTTCTCTCTCTCTCTCTTTCTCTCTCTTTCTTTCTGTATTTTTCAACTTTGTAATTTGCAATGTTGATCGATCACTTGTTGTGCAGTCTTTCGTCAAGTTCCAAATCAAATTTGGACGCGATCCAAAACGGAACGGGCGCGCGAACGATTCGACGCGCGAGCGAGATAAAAACCAAGTAACCCACAGAACGAGATGACGTCGTCGTTTGCGTGCGACCCTAAAAATCTCACTCTCCGATCGCGACTGATGATCTCACTCGACTGAAGATCTTACGCGACGGACGGGGTCCACTGAACGCGTTAATTGGCGACGGCTGCTGTCGGTTCGCGGTCTCCAAGATCAGGTCAACGAATTCTCTTTATCGCGACGACGACAACGATGACAGGAAGAGGAAAGGGCACAGAGAGAAAGAGAGAGAGAGCTCGCAAACGTATCGTCGACGCGGGACGCGGTGCGGCGCGGCGCGTCGCGACGCGCGGCTCTGTGCGTGACATTTTTGTAATGAAACCATGCTAAACGCACGTCGCGCTCGCTCTCTCGCCAGTCAGTACGGTAGACATCTGGCCTGCCTCTCTCTCTCTCTCTCTCTCTCACATTCTGGCCCGTTCTAATATTGGAAATTTCAGTGCGTCTCCGCGCGCCGCGGGCCGCCTCCTCTTCGGGGGCACCGTACCATGTGCGGGACATATGTATAAACATAAGCCCGGTCTACCGCGAGACGCCGAAGCCCCGTTTCCTTCGAAACGTGGCCAGCGATCGATTCACGATTATTCGCCCCGGTTTGTGTCGTCCTCTCTCGCCTGTGTCCTGCTCTCGCGAGTTTCGGAGAGCAGGACGCAGGCGAGATGCTCTCTCATCACGTTTGACGTTTTTCACTTCGATCACGTTGATCTGTTTATAAGGTGATTTTTGTGCGTAATTTTGAGGATGTATAATTCAATTTTCGTTATCCGCGACTATTTCACGGATAATATATGAAAAGAGGGTACTCACCTCTTCCCCTCTATCAGCGCTAACGGTGAATATCGGAATGCAATCTTAATAAATGAGTTTCTCTTTCTGTGCGTAAAGCTCGTTTTCTTCCTCATCTGCGGAACAGAATAAATCTATCCATCTATCTGTCTGTCTATTTATCTCTTCCTCCATCCTCTCCGCTTTTTTCTCATCGGCGCGCTCTGGTCTGTCCGCTACATTTTTTTTTCTTCTTTCTTGCGCCGCCGCCGCCGTTGGAAGGGGAACAAATTTCGCGAAACGTTTGACAGAGAAGGAGTCGTCGTCGTCGTCGCGAGGTAAAATTCTCTCGTACATTATTTTGAAAAATCTCGCGTCAAATAGAGCGCGAAAGCGGACAATCGAGGGGAACATCGGGGAGGGCGCACGGGCCTGCTACGTTCTGCTTTCTGTTATATGTGCGCGCAGTCGTTGCAATTATAATAATAAATACAATCAATTAAATTTATCCCGTCGTTGTAATAATTATTCACGACAATAAACGCCGTTTGTAATTAACATCGTCCGCGATATCGCAAGTATAATTAATAAAATTAATTCGGGCACGCACGTCGACGTTGTTTGCAATTTACCGCTTTTCTACGTTTTCGCAATCGCCGACTATGTTCGTCGTGATCGTCGTCGAAATTTGCAACAAAAAAAAAAAAAAAAAAAAAATCTCCGATCTTCCACGATGATATTCACGGGGCTCCTATATAGGGGCTCTTGCGTTTTGGTGCCGGTATATATACGTATAGTAATGCGATTTTCGAGCGCGTAAAAGCGCGCGCGCGGGAAGAGTGTCCCGGAGCTTTTAGATCCGCGCGCGCGGAAACCACAGCTGCGCGCAATTACGAGCGGGAGAGCCGCGGATTTTCTGCCGCGGCACGTATATCACTTCGCACCGTTCTTGTTTGCTTAACTAAGCGTCTTAACGAATTGCCGGAGACACGCGCGTCTCCGCCAGGTCGAGGCCAAAGCTCACCTTAACAACGCGCCGGCGGAGAGCGGAGGGAGAGAGAAAGAGAGAGAAAAGGGTGGGCAATCGATCGCAGTTGACATCCGAGTTAATTGCGTTTCCGACGTTACGCGCCGAGCGGATATCGCAGGTATAAATTATACTTGAGAAAATGGCCGAGAGATGCGCGTTTGTTATTTTTTTTGTTTTGTATCACTCGCCGAGAACGTGGCACAGCGCGCGCTTGCGACGACAAAAAAATTTACGTTGGCGCTTCGCTAAGCACGCAACGTCTCAAAATCAAGAATCTGAACGACGAACAAATCTACGAACAAAGGAAACCAAACTGTCATGGATGTGGATAAAGTATTATTAACTCTACAAAATAAAAAAATTGACTGTTATATTTGTAAATTGATTGTATCATTTTCCCCAGCAAACTTTCATATATAGCGTGTATTTTTCACGCAGGCAATCATTTAATTTCGCGTAACAGGCATTGCGAATGCAACAAAGTGTAAAAATTGAGTTATTTTTGTCGAGCTAGACAATTAATTAAACGAGATGTTAAAGGAGCATATAAAGCTACATATAGGATTCACGTTTCGCGTATCGGGCGCAAATTTTGCTTGTGCGATATCCTTTAGCAGATGATGATTAATTATTATTTTTTCTCTTTTTCAAAAGCTTGTTTACAACTGTTGTTTCTATATTTTCACGCGCGCGTTTTAATTCTTTTTGTTTCAACGCGGTTTTATTTTTGAAAACTTTATTACATAATGGAATTTATACACACAAAACCATGAAAATATATTCAGGATTTAAGTGTTTTTTTTTGTTTTTTTTTTTAATCAGTAGCGTTATTGCATCCGCGTCAATCAACGGAGAAATTCTATTACGCGACTATCACGGCGATGACAGAAGATCGCAAACACTAGAGAAACAACACACTTGCGCGCGTAACAACTGTAACAACAGAAGAAGGCGTCAATTACAATTACGATGACCATCTGTCACAATAAAGATCGACGCGTCGCAACCACACGAATTGTGCGTGAAACCGCCAAAACCTGGCGCGCAAACCTTCTTCCATCGAATTGCGCGCGGGAAACACGCGAGGGGGATATAAATTGATTGATGGAGCGACCGCACGCGGGAATCGGAGAGCGTTGTTGTACGCGACCAGAATATGGGCTGTTGACGTTTTTATTACTCGATACTAATCGCGCGTTATCGCGCACAGAAGCGCTTTTTGTCATCATCTCCACGATAATTGTAGACAGTGACAGTGGTGATCTACTTATCGTTTTTAACGTCACGCGTTATGGTCGTCATCAATTTAATTCTTCAAAATTATCGATAATTCGATTGATTACAGTCGACGTGAAAAATTGCCTTTGAATTATCGCGATTGTGACAGTTGTTTTGTCAACGTGGCGGAGGATTTTTATTGTTTCTTCGCGCGAATCCAAGAGGAGGAAGTTGAATTTGTCCCGGGCGCGCTGCAGTTAAACCGAACACGTTAAAACTCGACGGCACTTGGCGATGCAGTTTCGCGCGCGAAAAATTATAGCGAGTCATCCGAGCGGCCGTTCCTTGGACGCAACGAAGGGCGCTCGTTTGCATTTCACGTTAATAACAGGACCATGTGGCACCGAAGGCAACCCGCGCGCTCTGTGGATATTGCTTGTGTGTACGTGTGTGTGTGTGTGTGTGTGTGTGTGTGTGTGTGTGTGTGTGTGTGTGCGCGCGCGCGCGCGTGGAACAGCGGACGGCGTGGGTGTGCGCGCCACGTGGATCTTAAAGATTACTCCCGTTTCCGCATTCGTGCCATTTAATTTCGCCGTAGCTCCGCCGCGGTAATTTCGCTCCGCGCGTCGAACCGAAAATATTACGGAACGAATCATCAGCGCGGCGCGGCGCACCCAAATAGATTTATACACACGTCCAGGTGATAAATTGCACGTCAAAGTTTTTTTTTTTTTTTTAAATAAATTAACGGCACGATTTCGCGCGCGCGCGTTTGTCATTTCGTCGGTTCAGTTTTTATAGGTATTGATAAAAACGTCGAGAGAAGATTGCGCGTGTACATCACGTAATTATATAATTCTTTTTGTTTTACATCGCAAGTCCGCTGAAGAGAGACAAATTTAATGCGAGATGTCTTCTGAAGAGAAATTGATATTTCATTACACACGCGTTGCGCGCGCGCGCGCGCGCTTACTGTAATCCAATATAGTCGGCAAAAATGGCACAGCTGTCGGATTCGTTCGTTATGATTATTTCTTTCAATAGGCGCCATTCAATTTCCTTACAGCTAAGCCGTTTCCGGTGACACGGTTTTGTCTTCGAGCATCGAGCCCCGCACATGTGGAACCGCGGGATGCACGTGCACTTCGCTCGAGATTATATCGCTGTAGCGCTTCCGGCTTGCATTACGCGCGTAGAAGTGCGCGCGTGTGTCGGTTAAACCCACGAAAATGTTCATTCACATCTAAATGAAGTCGGTAAATTTTGAAGAAACGCGCGCTGACGATGTTATCTTTAATTTAATTTAAAAATACGAATTTAAATAAAAACATTAGTCGATTGACGATACTGCAAACATAACAACAACTAAAGTTTTAACACACAGACAAACTACATACTTCGTCAATAAATGGACGCTGATAAGCAATACCATGTCAACCCACATGATCGCTATTTTGAGTAAAATACGTCTAAAACTTTTAGACGAACTTTATGAAATTTTCTAAATAATTCTTTGAAACTTTA
>QVOA01022671.1:0-17219 GCA_014825685.1 Pseudomyrmex cubaensis
GGGGGGGGGGGGGCAACAACGAGAGAGCCTCGGGGAGGCGCGCTCGTGCATCCGCGCGCCGGCATTCGACGGTTTTGCCTTTATAACGCGATCTATCTCGATCCACTTAATCCATTCATTTCGCGGAGCTTCCCCGGTCGGCGAGTGGACCCCTCGCGCGGGGTTTTGTACGTATCGATGAAGAGGGAGGGAAGGTAGGGATCGCGCGCATTACTCTTCGGACGTATTAATGGCGGCTGCGAATCCTCATTGAATCGCCAGATTAAATCGGACGTGCATTATTTGTAATTTCACCACCAGAGAAGAGGAGGAGGGAGAATTTATCGGCGCGACTTAATTAAAGACGACGCGACGCCTGGGCGTCGATCAACGACGAGATACAATCGCGTCGTAATGGAGTCGTGGAAATCGAAGTACGCGCACGCATCAATCAACGAAACGCGGAGATCAAAACAAGTTCTTCTCTGTAATTTTCTTGTAAAAAGGGGGATTTTCTCTTCGGCGGCGTAATCTCGAAAAAAAAGCTGTAACTGTATCCGCGCGCGCGGATTCTCTCTTTTCCCCGAAGAGAAAAGAGAGCGGGAGAGAGAGAATGAGACGAGACTAATGAGAAAAAAACGTCGGTACCGTACGAAACGGTTTTCTAGACAACGCGAGTCGCGAGCGCGCGCCCGCAGTCGTTAACCCGCGACGGCCTCGTCGCGGGAAAAGTATGAATGGAGGGATATATTTGCGAATAATAACAGATCGCGCGCGGAGATAAAGATTGCGCGCGGAGACAATCGCGCGATTAAGAATGTGCGCGCGCGGCTGAGTCGCGAACGTCGTTTCGTTACGTACGTCGGCGATCCGCTACAAGCGAGACGCTATAAATAGCAACGCACGTTCGAACAATGATAATATATTCGCGCGGGTACAACGTGTAGTAAATAAACAGAGAGGTGAATCAACGACAAATACGGTGCGGAGAAGACTTGTCGAATTTAAATGCTCGATCGCGACCACGTTGTTTTGATTCCCGCGTCCGGAAATCTCGCGCGAAAATTATCAACACATTGTATTGTGGATCACGTATTGTGTAATACGGTTTTTGTGTACTGTCGCTATATTTGTAACACACAGGTAACCTTCGTATAACGCGGCTTCGATGCGACGCGATTCAAAAATTGTAGTAAAATGGAGTCCAACCCCCGTTTTTTTTTTTTTTTTTTCAATATTCGCGTTTACGCTCGAGCCTCGCATAACGCGGCATCTCCGTGGAATATCCGCGTTATACGAAGGTTGTCTGTGCTAGTAGTGAGAGAACGATGTTTGCACATTTTTTTTCCGACGCAGTAAAAGTATAGCAATTCGTACGCGAAGTGTTGAACGTGTGAGAAAAATCGGCGTTCTTCTGCTTTCGCGCAAAGTCCGCGAGTTTGTTTTCAAGAAAGATAAAAGTGAACTTTATAAATGCGACGAGAAAGTAAATTGTTAAATTGAATTGCACCTGCGTGAAATAAATCCCGCGCGTTACGACGAAGACGCGTATATAAATCCGCGTGATGTGCGCATTTTTCCTCCTCGATTTTTTTCTCGCGCTTGGCTTTCGCCGTGAGAGAGAGAGAGAGAGCTCCCGGGCGACACAAATCGCTTTTCCATTGTCTACATTAATGATCATTTTCACCTGTGGAGATCGACATCCGCCGCGTAATGACCCGCCTCTGAATCTCTCATTATATACCCCCTCGGCAGGGGAGTAATTGTCGGAGCGGTGAAGCGAGTTATAATTGATCCGTCTATTTTACTTTGTAATGGTTTCCGTCCGAGGCGAAACGGGGAATTTCGTGGCGACTATTATCTCGCCGATCTTTTGTGCGATCTACGCGCATTGTATTGTGTTTGAAAGTCATTGGTTTCAACGTCTACTGTTTTCTGCTCGTCAAAACAACGAGAACTCCGATCGCACGCGGTTCGAAAGCGGCGACTCCTGATGATAACGAGCGATTATACACGCAGCTCGATGCATTGTTGCGGCCTGGAGTCTCTGAGATCTTTTAAACATCCTCTATTGAAAGTTTCTGAACGGGAAATAATAAAAAAGGACATTTTGTGCGTCATTTTTAAAAAATAATTAATTTCGGAAAAATACGATTTTTCCACCTGTTGCTTCTTCGAAGGAGCAAACGCGTCACGTTACAAATCAAAACAAAATGCATGTGCGTTTACACTTGTGCATTTCAATTATAATCATTGATGAATCAGAAAATTTATACTCTCACTGTGCCCGTATTTTTGTCATTGCCGTTCAACAAGCGTTAAACGATCGCGATGGTAAACGATGATGAATTTCGCGGCGCGCGCGAAAACAGAAACAGCGCGAGAGGAAATTGAGGAAGGGGAGCAAGAAAAAGAAGGGGACGAGGGAGAGGCTGTTGGCATTCCAACAAGATGAGAAGCGCGATTCCCTCCCAGCGAAACATCGTCTGCGGGTTAGGTCTTCTCCATCCGTTCAGCTGGAATGCGCCAAAAATAGGTTGAGAGTCTGGGCGCCATTTTGCAGTCGTTAGTTTGACATTTTCGTCTTTCCGCTCGTCTCTCCCCCCCCCTCTCTCTCTCTCTCTCTTCTGTTATAATTTGTAATTTTCCTTTTGTTATTTTCTTGTTTTCTTGCTTTGTATTAATATCTTGCTTGTTGATTAATTTTTCTTTTCTTTTTTGGTTTTTGTTATTTCTTTTATTATTTTGTCTTTGTTTTATTTTACAAAGTTTTTGAAATTCATGTTTTCCTTTGTTTCCGTATACTCGCTTATTGTTTATTTGTTTATATTTATTTTATTTTAATTATATTATATTATTTGTTTATATTTATATTATTTGTTTATAATTATATTATTTGTTTATATTTATTTTATTTTATCTTCTATATTTTTATTTTATTTTATCTTCTATATTTTTGTATTCTGTCAATTTGTCGCGCTTGAGGAAATTTTCCCAGAGCGCTTTACAAACAAAGCATTTCAATCTAATTGGTACTTCTCCCGCCCTTTTCGTCTACGAGCGAAATTACAAGAGAGTCTATCTCGCGATGAGAGAGTCTATCAACTTTGGTGACCGACGCGCATATTAAACGCCGCAACCTGTACAGTTACGTCGCACGTCGCGATTGATGTACAAAAGAATTCTCGGGAACACCCTCTGTGTGTTTTACGCGATTCCGGACGCGATTCAGGCGGACGAAACGTGCCGAATCCCGTGACGACTCGCGCGGGGTTATCCCATAATATAGGTACGTGCGCGCAGAGAAATCACATCCGCGTCCGTCCGTTTGTACAATGCAATTTCGTCGCGAACAATGAGTTGTAAGCGCCGGCGCTACGCGCCGCATACAAATCGCCGCCGCCGTCCGCGTGGTGTGACTCACGGGTGTCGCTTCCCCTTCGTGAATCTTCCTCTCACACAGCGCGTCGCCTTGTGTCAATTCCGAGAGGGAGGAAGGGTTATTATCCCTTCTACTTTTCGCTACACGGAGCGCGCGCGGGTGCATATGAAGCGTGACGGCGCGATTAGTGCCGCCGTATTTTCTAAAACGCAATTTTCACTCATCGCGCACGATGTAGCGACTCGGGCAAAAAATTGAGGAATTATATTACAAAGTCGATTGTAATGAGAAGGAATTTATTCTCTCGCGCGCGCGTAGTAGTTAGAAATTTCTTTTAAGCGCCTCGACCTCGAACAAGATCAATCGACGAGAAATTTCCACACGCGGGCTCCTTTTTTTTCTCTCGCAAAGAGAAGATCCGCTGTTGGAAGAACGTTCTTTTTTTTTTTTACACTGGTTCTGGATTCGTTAATTTAAAACATTTACTCCGATTCGAACGCGCCAACTGGAACGTGTGTTTGATTTTTTGTTTTCTGGTAAAATATATGTACGCGCGTAATTCGCGTCACGTTGCGCGGACGATAGCGGCGGCGATGTAATGTCCGCGCGCCGGATAGACATTATTATTATTATTGCGCGCCTCTCTCTCGTGCATTTCGAAGCGCACGTACGCGTGTCATAATGCGAATCCGAAAATAAACCGCGCGCCACACTAGGGCTTTTGCCGAATAGTTCGTCGCCATTCATGAGTCGAAGACGGCTTTATTCGGCACACACGCACGACGGAATATCCGCGAGGGGAGCGGCAAAAAGTCTTCCTCGGGCATCGAGAGAGTTTCCGAGGGAGGAGGTCAAAGAGAGGAGGACCAACGCCGTCGGTCGGTCACGCTTGGTGGACTGGCATCTGCCGCAAAGGCAGGAAAGAGACGGGAAAAATGAAAAAACACGACGCGGCGGTGGCAATGGCGGGTTCCGTAGAGAGGATAAAGGTTCGGAAGAGCCGGAAAGACACAGAATGAAATAAAAGATGCGCACGTAGTAGCCTGCACGGTTTTTAGAGTTCTCGGGCGAATATTAAACAACAGCGAATGCAAATAGCATAGACGTGGGAGATATCTGGAGCGTGAAATTAGGGACGACAAATCGCCGTCCGATTATCCCATGCCTCTCGTCGACGGGGAGGAAGGGGAGGTCGAATTAAATTCTTTCGATAGTTTGCATCCCAAATCTAGCGATTTTCTCCAATTCGTTGTCTTGCGCAACAAATATACCTAACGTTAGCCGACGTTGTTAAATAATTCTGGCGGAAGATAAAACCGCGTTTGTGTTGTTGCGTCGTGATTTTCTAAAACAATTTGCGACGTTAATTAATTAATCGCGCGCGGCTGTATAAGGGGGGGGGGATCGCCGCGATGGGAATGACATGATCTCGAGAGCTTCCTCACCTGGATGACATCCAGGTGACTCATATTGTTGTTGATGATGATCGCGCCGCAGGATCATTGCGCGGATATATACGCACGCTAATCAGAGCGTGCGATTAGAGAGACCCGCGCGCGCACAATTGCAGCGTTGTGTGTGCGCGCTGCGCTCCTCTTTCGGCCGGATCTCAAAGTGAGCGTTTCACCGCCGGAACTCCTCTAGTCGAATCGTCGCTTCTCACGCTTCTCGCGCGCGCGCGCGCGCAATATTTTATTACAAACCGTGTACCAGTAAAAATTAACTCGCGAAGAAATAAACAGAAAAAATTGCAAGATAATTCGACAACTATTTTTTGAACAGACGAAGGACACCTTGGGACGTGGAAATTGATGATTTTTACGCTTAAAACTGTTGTAGCGGTATTTTTTATTGTAACATCAAGGACTCTCGAATATATATTTACTCGTCGAAAAATAAAAAAACCGCCACGAACGTCGCGCGATCCGTAATCGTAAACGATTACGGACGATAGCGAGTTCTCCGAGTGCGTTTCCGTTGGTTAAAATTGTTCTGCCGACGCGATCTATTGGGATTCACGAGCAGCGGAGCTGCTTAAGTAAACTTCCGGCTATCACGACCGGGGCGCCCGCATTAAATCCCGCCGAAAAGAATTTTCTCAGAGAACATTTAGTAGAACCCGGGGGTATCTGGGTCATGAAGTCGAAGAACTCATCGCGCGCCTTGTGTCATCATTCGTCTAAGATTGCGTTCGTTTCAACGGCTTCCTTTGTCGCTCACACCGGAACCCAACATCGGCAGACGTCAAACGATCGGGATAAAAATCTCGCGTATATAAAAAAAAAATCTCGCCGTGACGTAATCCTCTTTGGGCGGAAAAGATTTTTATCGGCGTCGAGCAAACAAATACGTGCCGTTTCTTACGTAAATATTGGGTAAACTTGGATTTTTATTTAGATCAGCTTATTCTTCGCGCGCGTCCTTTTTTTTCTAAACACACTTAATTTTTTACGTCGACAAAAGAAACGAAGTCGGATGATCCGCGTTATCGCAATCGGTTCCTTTTCTAATTCTGTCCTCCCCGAGAGTCGATTTAAACTCTCCGGTGGATTCTGTTTTTTTTTTTTTTTTATGATCATCGCGTGTGACGCCCAGAAGCGTTACAAAGCGCGGAACGAAATAGCGCTCTCTTGGGAAATGGGAAAATCTTTTTCGCATTAAAAGAGAGAGAAAGAGATACCTACGTGTACGAAATCACCGTAGCGAGGAAACGGAGCGCGCGCCTTCTAATCTCGTATTATCTCTCGTTATACGAATACCGGTCGCGCGTCCACAAACCCACGTCGTGGGTTCGCGAAACGGAGAGACATATATGCATTCGAAGACAAGACCGATGTGTATCACATAACCGTCTTTCGCACCAAGATCGAGATCCAGGGTCGCGCGAGATCGGATTTATTCTTCTCAGATCCGATACTCAAGATTGCGAGACTCCATCGGACCGTGACCCTGTGCGCGTGTGATATTACACACCGCGCTCTCGTTATATTGCGTATTCGCAATCCGGTCTCTTTCGATGCGCGCCCGTTGTGAAACTCGAAGACACGATTCTACCAGCGGAGAAGAGATTTTTATTTTAACTCGACGATTTGTATGTACGTATCTCGGTCGTCGGGGAATCTGTTTTTTTACGCGCGTATCATCTCTTCTTTGATGAGAATAAAATTAAACGTGAACGGACGTTTCTTTTTTCCCGAAGATAAAATCACTCGTTTGAAACTGGCATCGGAAGGGGCGAGGAAACGTCGAGCGACATTCAAATGTCCCCGACTGTCGCTTTTCCCCGAGTTGCGTCGTTCAGCTCACGAGAGCAGAAAGCGCATAAAGGTCGGCAACTCGTGTGTGTGTGTGTGTGTTTGTATCCATAATCGCTAAATTCGGTGTCCACGAAAGCGTCAAGCCGAGAGAGAGACAAGGCTGCACCGAGAAATCGTTCGACGACGACGACGACGACGACGGAGCGAACCGTCCGAATAATCGGACGCACTCTCCTTGATCCGATTCCGAAAACAACATTCCATAAAAGACCTTCTGCATTCTGTATTTGCATACCGCTTTTACTTTCACGTCTTTGATACCGCGACTCGGCTCGTAACACAGGCCGTTAATTCGCGAAAACTTGTAAAAGAACGATATACCTTCGATTGTGAAAGAGTGTTCCGCGTATCAACCGGCGATGTAATGAAGATAAACGCGCCAGATATGAACTCTTCTCACACACAGATCGACGTTCTTTTATGTAATATCGAGAAAAATACATTTTTTTAACTTAATAATTACATAAATATCATTATCATATTTTTAACTTAATAATTACATAAATAATTACATGTATATTTTTAACTTAATAATTACATAATTGTTGTGTCCGGATCGCGGTCTGTCTAGATTTAAACAAATAACCAGAATTTAACAAACACGCGTTTTTTTATAAACTATTCTTACCCGGTTTTTAAAAGGTACGTTTCGAGATATCACATTTTTTATTTTGTAGTATTATTTAATTTTGTAAAACAGGTTTTATAGAATAGTATTAAATCAATTTTTAATTTATCAAGTTAAATCTAATATACGTGTTGTGCGTGTACTTGGAGCCTGTTCTTATCTTTTTTTTTTTTTTTTTTGAATAAGTAAGTTTTTCGAGATATTACATAGTTTGTATTTTAGTATTAATTAATTTTGTAAACCAGTCTTATAGAAAAATAAATTTTTGTAGTAGCAAATCAATTTTTAATTTATTAATTTTTAATGTTTTACTTCATAAAGTATATAGTTTGTGTTCAATAAACACGCGTTTTTTTATAATAATTATAATACTATAATTAATATATACAGATGTGCAAAGGGTCCGGAGCATCTTCCTAACACTCGAAAACTGCTCCGATTTCCGTTCAAATCTATCGCCTGAACTTCGAAATCGACAAGACGTTCGCATCCGTTCTGTCAAACAGTTGCTCCTCTCATCGATCGATCTGTCATTACTTTCTACCGCGTGACGACGCAAAATGCATTTTGCAACAATATTTACGCGCGCGCACATAAAAACTGCTGCCTTGCGCAAAACTTACGCACTGTTTTAAGTATTTTTTTTTCTTTTAATCAGTTGCGATTTGTAGATTAACGCGTTACTGTGTAGACGTCACGCGTAATCCGTGAAAAGACTACGCGCAGCGCTCACTCCTCGATTCACTCCTGTTGCCGGTTTAATTATCGATTGCGCAATGTACGGTGGTCCCTGCGCGCGTTGCGTGGCTACGTCAGATTATGTTTTACGATAGTCCGCGCGCGCGATGACTCAGGTCTCGGTAGAAAATCAGACAGCAGAAAGGACGAGGAAAACGTGTGTGTGTGTGTGTATACAATAAGTAGCTTTCGCATACTAAATCGCGTTTGACCGAGAACGCGGGGTGCGCGTTTAAGCAAGCCTTAATTGACGCACGGCGTGCACTTAATTAAGGGATACGCCGCGAGCGATGTTAATTGCGACGAACTGTGTCAATACCTGGCTGCGCGCGGTCAAAGAGGTGGCGTGCGCTCGACGGATTAATGAAGACAATTATTAGATTAACGACATCCTGTCCGGGCGATCGCGCCGATGTGCGTAATTAGGATGATCAACCGAACGCGACCTTTAGTCTCGCACGCTAGCCAGTTAAAAGCCGGGAGATGCACGGGCTCGGCGGGAGAGAGGACAGCCCCCAGTTTAAACTTAACACCCACTTTACACCCAAGATTTTTTTAATATTATAATCTTAAAGAAAAAATTTGTATATTTTAATTTATCTCCAATTCTACTAATAAAATCAGATAAAAAATTAGATTCAAAATAAAATAAATAAAACTGTGCGGAATGTAGAAGATCCGGGCCAAAATATCTTTTTTGAGTGGATCCAAAAGGTGGATTTTTTTCCACTTCCATAAGGAAGTAAATTAGATATTTCACATACAAGAGATGTAAACGAAGCATTTTACGTAAATTTTTGAATTAAATTTAATTCAAATTTCCACGTGTATTAATTTATACGTTTAAAGAAGTATATAATTGCGCGTACATCCGACATATTGGCTCGTATAAATCTTAATATTTATTTGTAAAATAAATAAAAAATACGAATTTAAATAATAAATTTAAAATAAAACTTTCATATTACCTCTTTGGAAAATTCCTCCTAAAGATCCAATCATAAAAAAAATATTCTCGAAATAATTCCAGAATTTTATACGAAAGAAATTGTATAAAGCATTTCTTTTTTTTTTTTTTTTTCACTGAAGACGTTCGCAGACACGAAGAGTCGGTGAGCCGCAGTCGCGCAAAATTCTCAGGCGGATAAACTCAGGAGCCTAGCTAAAACCACATTCATCGTATCGTTGAATGTGGTTTTAGCTAGGCTCATAAAGTGGCCTGGAATCCGCGAGGATCGATGGATCAGATGGGGCGTGATGGGGAAGGCGCAAAAGTTTCCCCCCCCCCGGGATGGTATGCCGACCGCGCTCGCTGCTCGGTTGGAAAGGTAAAGGAAGCAAAAAAGAGGTCGAATCTCGTCGACGAGACTGACTTTCGACGATGAGGAGAAAACGAAACGCAAAGGGAAACACACGGGAGGGAAGATGCTCTCAAGGCCGTGCTAGAGACGGAAATAGATGCGGCTCTTTTCTACCCTCTCTTTGTGCGCACGCCTTTTCGCGCGCGTTCCCTGAATAAATGTAATTAAGGATATTTAAAAATCCGGTCATTTTTAAATATCCGGACGGAGTCGATATTTTAATACTTGAACATAAAAAAAAAAAAAAAAAAAAAAAAAAATTACACATCGGCTGCTTTTATGTATATTACAGATAGTTGAGTTTAATTGCCGCGGCCGACGTGAAAAGACGGAAGATCATTGCTATGATATTGCTCTGAGACTAGCGATGAATCGCCGTTTTTCGAGCCGTTTTATAGACCCATTAACGCTAATGCGAGAGACAGAGAGAGACAGAGAGAGACAGGGAGAAACAGGGAGAGACAGAGAGAGAGACAGGGAGTGTATTGCGGTGATTGTCTGTGTTTTTTATTCATACAGAAAAAAGATTTATGTAATAGATAGTTTGTATATTTGGATAGTTTTTATGTACTTGGCGTATGATTTTTTCTAAAGACTTTTTTTTCTTTGCGACGCAAGTGTGTCAGAACATAATATTGTAACTTTAAAATCAGACATTTTATTTGCAATAATATAATGATATTAAATATACAAGTAATGTTTATATTTTTGTTAACTAGATTCGATATAGTGTAACATACAACAAATATTCTTTTTTTTTTTATTCTAAACAATATTATCTTGCGACAAAAACTTATTTATGTTATCACGTGTACATGACATCGTGTCTTCCGTCAAGCTTTTAATTAGACTTTTCGACGTTTTTTTTTTTCCACGATAATACACGATTATACACGCGATAAATAGTTGGAGGAGGATCGACACCAACATTCCGCGGCAATTATTTGTAATTATTCACCTGCGCGAAACTCGCGCGTCGTGCGAGACGCGCGCGCGTCCGGAGTTACTACAGGCGGAATTCGCAACCGCGACGACGCGAGCGGAAGTGTTTGATTAACAGTTTATTCATTATCGACCGGCGTATGAGATAAGCGACGACGGCGCAAGCAGGGAGAGAGGTGTTACCTACTTGCCCAGCGCTCTGGAATAATGATCGTCCTCCCGCGGGAGGAGGACGCGGCCAGAGACGAATTATTATATGCACGACGACGATGACGACGATGACGACGACGACGACGATGACGATGAGAACGTCGGCCATAGAGCCCTCCTGGCTTATTACAAAACGTGCCGTTACGTGCGTGTACGCGGAATTATAGGTGAGTAAGCGGGCTGCCCGTTTTGTGCTCCTACGTGTACACACGTACCACGTTGTTAGCTTTCACTCGGACACGTTCGGAAAACGTTTGGAGCCGCGCGAATTTTCCCAGCGCAACTCCTTCGTCATCACTCGAAGGATCGCGAGTGTGCAACACAATGTATACGTGTTTTTTTTTTTACGCAAACTCTCTTATTTGCGATATCGCGAATTTCAATTCAACGGAAAACAATTGCGACGGAATATTTCCAGGGACAAAAAAAAAGTGACTTGAAAATCGATTCGCGAAGGATGTAGAGTTTTCATTTGCGGATCTTCGGATTACCTACCTGCAATTTCACGGCTCGTGTCTATTTCGACGATCGTCTCCCGGGGTCAACAACACGCAGCACGGAACGTGTCTCTTCCCGTCACGAAAAACGTTCTCGTTCGACGCTCATTAGTCTCTCTCTCTCTCTTTCGGGACAATTAATTACGACGAGTTTACGGTCGCCAGCTTTCGCGCAAGCGAGGATGTCTCCCCGGTTGCATCGTAAGTGTCGCCTCCGAATACGCGAGGTCACGCGGCAATTAAGCACACCGACGATCGGTTATGGCAATTGATCTTGATGGCCATGGAAAATGCGCGCGTGAAAAATTAAGGAATTCGTTGACTCACCGCCGTTTTTACCTTCTCGTTCGCTGTTTCACTCGGAGCTAGAGTAAAGGAAACTTGTTTGGGTGAATGTAAAAAGTATCGCAATTCGATACAATCGTCCGATTGGCACGATTCGCGACCGCTCTTATAGCCGCTTGCCTCTTTTATTGACCGTAAAAGCCCGGCCTTACTTAACTTTTAATCTCCCGTTCTATATTTCCGATAATCGAATATAAATCGGCGAGTCTCTCTCGAACAAGGTGTTGTATGAATTTTTCCATCGCGTTGTATTGCGTTTTGGTTTTATGCTCCGCGGTATTTGAATATAATAGAGAAATCGACGGCGCGCGCAAAATGGACGTAAAAAAACTCCACAGAAATAAAGTTATTAGAAAGCAATGTCGGTTGTAAAGATTTACATATTTATGTATTATGATAATAAATTTTTTAAGCTAGAATTTACAACTTTATTTATATTTGTCTCTTTTTTCAAAAGTTCTCTCATAAGAAAAAAAAATCGCAGATATATTGGTCATAATTACGATGCGAGTAAAACGTCAACAAGATGTTATATATCATGACTGTGCTCTGACAGTCGGTAGTGGTTGATATTTTAAGATTCTCCTCTCACCTCATTATCACGTCATTCGGTCGTTAACATAAATACGAAGAAAGAAATACGAAACAAAAATGTTTGACACGCGACTCATTTCTTTTCTCGAGATAAGCGAACAAAATATCTTTTTATTTATAGTCGTTACATTGCAAAGATTAGACATTGAATATGAAATTTTTACAACAAATATTAAAGTTCGTGATATAATGTCCAACTTAGATTCAAAATAAATAAATACAAGCCCATGTGCTGGATGTACGTGCAAATATATTTTATGTGTTAATTAACGCGTGGGAATTCGAATTAAATTTAATTCGAAGATTCATCTGAGATGCTTTGCAGCTTATATATATATGTATATATATAAAATATCCAATTTACCTTCTTATGAAATTTAATGTTAAATTAATTTTAAATTAAATTTCAAATTAAGAAAAAATTAAAGTTTTAAATTTCCTTAAAAAACCAAAATCAATGTTTCGAATTTTACTTCCTTACTTTGTGTGTGTGTGTGTGTGTGTATATTACAATAAAACGTTACCATGCAGCACACAATTCGCGCAATTTGCATATACGGAGCGGCGGTGCTCGAAAACGCTGCCAGCAAAAGAGACAAAGAGACGGAGATGACCGGGCACGCAGGAATGTGCGCGCCGGTTTAATGCATGTTGTAACGTGCTGCCTCGTGAAGGTGCGTATTTCGTGGATAAAGGCAACCGGAAGAGGCTGAGGGCACCCGAGTGGAACGCGGCCCGACGGTGCGGAGAGGAGTAATGACACCGTGGTGCAAGTAATCGTCAAATAAGGACCTTCCTAAGCAGGAGAGCGCAGTTAAGAAGGTAGTTAATGCAGCTGTGTAATTTCACGTTTAAAAAAGAAAACAAATTAATGGAGTTTATAAAACAGAAATCGTCGCGCTAAAAATACTTACACACGATTGTTCGCGAGTGTGATTTTATTTTTTTATTAATTTAAGTGACTAAAAAAAGCGACAAAAACTCTTCGAAGATATTACACGTAAATCCCTCGACGACACGTAAATTTCGATTAAAAAAATTCAAAGTAGGAACTTAATAAATCCGTAATGTATGTGTGAAATTTTCGAGACTCAGACCGGTAGATCATCTTAAGTGTATCTTCAGATGTTCTGCAGCCAATGAAACGACTCGTACATCATCTTAAGATAAACCTAAGACGATCTTAAGTACAAAACCCGACTATAAATACCGGTCTTGCTTCTTCATTTGTTTTCAATCAAATACACCAAGAACTTGTATAATTGCTCGTACTGCCTCAATTATTTAACTTCAGAAATCAATTATTTAATTTCAATTATTTAATTCATTTTTTTAACTTCAGAAATCAATTATTTAACTTCAGAAATCAATTATTTAATTTCAATTATTTAATTCATTTTTTTGTTTGAATCCTTAAACTAAAAAACAAAACACGATACACTTGACTGAAAATGACGAATCGGTCAGGCTTCGGTTCTAGCGCACTGTTGAAAGCGGTTGATTTTCTTTCTTTTTTTTTTTTTCAAGTGGACGAGGAGAGAACGAGCCAAGTGCTCTCGCCGCTAATCTCGACGGGCCAGATTGCGCGGATCATTGAACTGCGCTTTATGACCGGCGTAATGCACAATCTTGACGAAAGTGACGTAACGCTAAATCACTCGGTGTGTGTGTGTGTGCGCGCGCGCCTAACTTATTTCCCCGGGAGAACGAGAATCCGCGTTGTACGCATCCACGTATTACATTCACGTAATGTATCTCATGCGAGAAGGAGAGAGAAAGAGAGAGAGTTCTCCTCCCCTGATCGTCTCTCTCGCATCGCTGCTAACATAGAAGAGATTGTGCACATATTTACCTGGCATCTGATCCGAGAATCGTTCCGAGAACTTTATTTGCATATTTAGATCGCGAATGTTGTTTCCCATAGCCAGTCTTCGCGGAAAAGACGCGAGATAATTTCGATCGCTTCTGGTTTCGATCTTCGGACGGTACGTAAACGCGAACGATATAGGACGGCGAATGATATATTACGTGTGTTGCTCGATCTCTCGTTACGAAACTTCATCATTCACGCAGATTACGTAAAAATAAGTTGAATATATGAAACTTTTTTGCAATCACAAAAGCCAACTGTGTTATCTGCAATATAAACCGCAGTATGCAGTACATCCGAAGGGGGAGGGTGAGAATATCTGCCTGATACACCTGTAGAGGTAAAAAAAAAAAAACTTGATTGCTCGTCGCGTTATAAAACAGTTCATTGTGTTCTAAAGAAAAATTCTCATTATTTGCTCGCGAGTGAGTTGAAGTTTTTTTTTTTTTTTTTTTAATGCCTTTGTTGAGCAACTCGAGCGAATCTCGATTTCTTGAGCGTTATCTAAACGACTTGATTGCAACAATGAGGAACACAAAACGGTCTGTTTCTCTCTCTCTCTCTCTCAAGAGAGAGGATGTACCCGCCGTATGTGAATACATTTTACACGCTGATAAATCTCTCTGTTTGATTTTCTCATCAGCTCTCTTCTCTCGTCGCTTTTATCGCGTATACACATCGTAACACATGTTGTGCGTACACATTAAACAGAATAATATCGGGGAAATAACGGCCTTAATTTGCGAGTAATTTGCGTTGCTGATACATCGTCCCCGTTGCGGCGATTATCTTCCGCTAGGAAAAACTGCCAACTCCCACGCGATTTATAAAATCGTAAAATTCTTTCATCGCATTATCCTGTCGGGGAAGAGAGTCTCTGTATAATCGGGGGGAAGATGGAATATCGATTATAGCCGGTTAATAATATACCTGCCGCCCCAATTCCATCCCTCCAGAGATTTCTGCTCTCACACAAAGTTCAGAATTAAAAAATCGATTAAGTTGCTCGACACTTCCCTCATTTTTTTCTCTTGTGTCACATCAGGGGAAGAGAAAGTGAATCAAACGTTTAGCGAGTCGTTGGGGGGAACTGCTGCGCGTTAACAACGTTAATTTCGAGCTCATCTAATCTTTCAATAAGGGGTAAGCTGATTGAAATTAACTTGACGAGATCAGGCGCGCGAGAGAGTCGTCGATTCGCGTGGACAGTGCGTTTTATTTTTATACCCGCGTCTCTTCCGTTATAACTCGCCCGTGAGGGAAACGTTTTCGTCGATCGGCCGGGAGGAGGATGACTCGCCTCGCATGCCGACGAAAATGCATCGGCGTGTAATTGCGAGCTCAGACCGCTTATCACTACGCGCACATCAATCCACCTCGCCCAGATGCGCGCGGCCGCGAGCTACGTCGAGTCGGATTTCACGTGGCTCTCGGCTTTATTATTATTGCGGCACGCAATGATACCGGCGATGAGAGAGAGAGAGAGAGAGAGAGCGGAAGAGCGTGCGCGCGGCGCAAAAAGGTAGAGGAAGGAGAGATAGACGAGTCCGCCACACCGATTCTCCGTTGGGATGCTGCGTTCTCGCGAGCGTCCAGTGCGTTAACACACGCACTGGGTTATGTAAATAGCACTGAACCGGGCGAACAACACGCGCGCGCCGGGTTAAAGCGCCGTCTCCGAAGAGCCAGCGCGAATATCGAATAACGGTGCTCCTCTCGCGATGAGACCGCGGAAAGTGTAACTCCTCCGCGCGCGCACGTGGATCATCTCTCTCTCGACAATGAGAATTCCTCGATACAACCGAACGGAACATGCGATTTTTTTTTTCATCGACGAGATTCCTAAGGCCACGAGGTTACGATCGAACAAACGTGAACGTATTATTGTGATACGAAGAAATTAAATTAACCCTTCCTGGACTGACTCCCAGAAATGTCTGCTTGTTGGATTGACTGTGGGTCTGTGAGACCCACGCGATTTACAAATTAAACATCTCCGTAAAAAATATTTTTCAATTTTTTTTTTAAGTTTGAACGATTCTGCGTCGATAAAAAAAAACAAATTAAAAAATCTCTAGTTTCAAATATATAAAAACTTTAAAAAAAAAAAACTAGTTTTTACTAGAGACGCCGATGCGAAATTTTTGAGTGGGTCTGGAAGACCCACAAAGGGTTGAATCTCTTTTCCAGGAAACAAAACTTTCAAGATTTTTCAAATTCAAATAAAAGAAGTTGCAAATATACTTTAAAGACACACACATACATGCGTGCGTATCAGGTGATAATACGTTGAATATTATTTGCTATCGAGTTGTTTTCTTCCGTTTCAAAAGCAAGCTTTCACTCTGTACCGCGCGAGGTCGGATGTTAAATTTAGACAACTATAACCGTATTTTGATATTCGCTTTGTGTCTTCGCTCTTTGTTCGATCGGCTAGTTGAGCGTGCGATCGCGTGTCGCGTATCCGCGTACATTTCTCTACGACGTTTCCAGAACGGACAGCGTCGCGCTGTCAAGAAGAACAAGAAGTGGATGAAGAAACGAGGGTTTTCGTCGACGCGCTATAAATGAAATAACATTTCGGCCGGCGTGACAGATTAATCGGCCGCCTTTCTTATAAGCTTCTCGCGCCCGCACAAATACTTATCCCACTTCTCGCGCCGTAAACATCGTATATTTCCGCGCGAACATCGAGATGTTTCCTCGAAACTGCGTAGTTTACGTAGTTCTTGGAGCAGTTCTGAGTAGCTAGTACGTAAAAATAGGCGGCGCCATTAAGGAAGACTCGGATTCTCCAAGAGGAAAAATTAATTGCGCTACTTTACTGTCAAAACCGCTGCGGTCACATTGCCTAATGGATCTCGCTAGCTGCTCGTGTAACACGCCAAATATTTGTGTATTTCATTTTGACATACCGCACGATTTAACTCTTCGCAGACAGACAGCGGGGGGTTTTCCACTCAAAAATTGCGCATAGACTTATTTTTTCAATTTGTTTTTTTATCGACGCAAATATTCGATTTTAAAATCGCGTGGGTCTCGCAAACTCAGTCCGCTCGACTAGTCGTCATTTTTTTTAGTCTGTCCACGAAGGGTCAAATGTGACGAATACAATTCTCTTATATTCCTGATTTTTTGTTGGGATATTCTTTCAACCCACACTGGTGCATATGTGCACCAACAAAAATTGGAAAAACACGATTTTTTCAAAAAGTTCTTTTTATTTTTTTCATTTTTTACTAAGAAGAATTTTATTTGGACATTTTCAACTAATTTCATTTAATTTCTGAGAATTTTTTACCCCTATTTTCACTAGTTTTAAATTATTTATCAACTCATTACTGCAAAATTATTCA
>QVOA01022673.1:0-11252 GCA_014825685.1 Pseudomyrmex cubaensis
AAAAAAACGCTATGTACTTTCCGAACAAAACCCAATATTTGTCGATAAAAGTGAGATAAGAATGCGGGCCACTGTGTACCTACACATGCATATTTGTGTGTGTGTGTGTACGTATATGAGTGTATATAATCACGAAATTAAAACATTGTTAAATTGTTATAAATGTTCATATTTCACTCGTACCTTCCTCTTTATGGAGTTTTTCTGCATTTTGTTTTCCGACGAACATTCGAATTTTATCCATTCCCCACTTATGTGAATTGTGTCGGCCAATCTTGCGTGCGAAGTTCGACCTTCCAATGGCGAAACGTGAAGTGAGCGACTGAACGTCCCTCTATCTCAGGCTTCTCTCTGTCCAAAGTTACCGCGTTCAGCGGAACAAGTTACTTCGTGACAATCGAACGTGATTGGTTCTTACTTTTGGAACCAACCAATCAACGTCGAGCGCTGACAAGACGACAACTCAGCAATGCTTAGCCGATGGCGGCCATTTTCTCGATTTCGCGCCAAAACTGTCGACGCAAGGAAACGAAGCTGTTGCGGTTGCAGTTTGATTTAAGCGGGACAAACTTTATTTGTCGAAATTTATAGAATTCGGATTGAAGTCTTTCTGCGAGAAAATGTCGGGCAGAGAAGCTACGCGTGGAAAAATGCACGTCATCAAGCGCAGTAAGTTTTATGACAGCGCGAAGCCGGTAAAAATTTGCCATTTATATCTTTGCCGATCTTGAATTTATGCTCATTCGATCTCTTTTTGTCCAAAACGAATAAATCTGACAGAAAAATACTTTGCTGTCCGGTAAAGCAAATAATTTAATGTCAAAAATATTGAAGGTTAGAGAACCTGTCGAATCAACAAAATGTAATTGAATGTAAGATCAAAATCGATGAAAATGAATGAGTAAACTTTTACCAACATAAAATTACTTCAAGAATTGCTAAACAGTGTTACAATTTAGACATGAATTATGTGGATCCAGTAAGTATTCTATATATTTTATAGTATATAAATATGAGACTTGTCAGTCTCATTTTGAGTCTTAAAAGATGTGTACATCCCATATCTGCTTGTATGATTACTGTGACCACAGTATAAAGAGATACCAAATTATGCTATATCTATTTGCAGTCAGCTGTGGCCTTTGAAGTGATACGTGGCTTATTTTCTGGAGTGACCACAGTTCAATTAGACAATCTTGCGGCAGAAACTGCAGCCACTATGGCGACTAACCATCCTGACTATGCGATACTAGCTGCACGGATTGATGTGTCCAATTTGCACAAGCAAACCAAGAAATCCTTCAGTGGTACGCACTATTGTATTCACTTCTTACAAAAAGAAAAAGTGTACAACATTCTTGAATATGTAATTTGTTTTCTTTATCCAAACAGAGGTAATGCATGATTTGTACCATGCTAAGGATCCTGTAACAAAGGAGCACATTCCGATAATAAGCAAGCATTATTACAACATTATCAAGCACAATGCGGAAAGACTGGATTCGGCTATAATATACGACAGAGACTTCAGTTACAATTACATCGGTTTCAAAACGCTCGAGAGGAGTTACTTGCTGAAGATCAATGGCAAGATAGTAGAAAGGCCTCAACATATGTTGATGAGAGTGGCCGTCGCTATTCACGAAGACGATATCGACAGGGTTATAGAAACGTACAACTATTTATCCGAGCGATACTTCACTCATGCTTCGCCGACGTTGTTTAACGCTTGCACAAACAATCAGCAGATGTCCAGGTAAAATTTCGTTCGTGTTTAATTATCTCGTTAAATATCGAACGTTACGATTTTTTCACAAGAGAAGTGTAATTTTCCTCTAGCTGCTTCCTCTTAACGCTCAACAACGACAGCATAAACGGGGTTTACGGCACGTTGAAGAAGTGCGCGTTAATCAGCAAATACGCTGGTGGAATAGGTCTCAATGTGCATTGCATTCGCGCGAAGAACACGGAGCACACGTACGAGACCGACCGAACAAACGGCTTGATTTCTGTCTTGAAATTGTACAACGACATAGCTATTTATGTCGATCAAGGAGGAAATAAAAGACCGGGAGCGTTTGCCATATACCTGGAGCCGTGGCATGCTGATATCTTTGATTTTCTAGAACTCAAGAGGAATATTGGTAGTTTTTTTGCTTAGTTTTGTTTTTAGTTAGAGTGGTTATACAAAAGTCGAGCATTGTGTCATTCAAGTAGCGATTGCAATTTATGATGCAACATGTGCTGTATCACAGGAGACGGAAACCTGCGTGCCAGAGATTTATTTTATGCCCTGTGGATATCTGATCTTTTTATGAAACGTGTATATAACGATGATAAGTGGAGCTTGATGTGCCCTCGCGAGTCTCCTGGGTTAGCTGATGTGTGGGGTGATAAATTTGAAGAGTTGTATACCAGGTATACTAATCATTTTTTGTTCTTCCAAGTTGTTATTTAACAAATTTTATATAAAATTCGGTATTTATGGATTAAATTCCTGCGATATGAAAAATTTGCATAAAAAATTATGTTTGCAGATATGAAAAGGAAGGTCGCTACAGGAAACAAGTACAGGCCAGGACTGTGTGGGTCGCCATTCTCAGATCGCAGGTGGAAACGGGAACACCTTACATGCTTTACAAAGATCATTGCAATCGGAAATCGAATCATCAGCATCTAGGCACGATTAAATGCAGCAACTTGTGCACTGAAATCATCGAGTACTCCAGCCCGGATGAAGTTGCTGTATGCAATTTGGCATCTATCGCCGTTAACATGTTCGTCGATCCCAATGAGAAAACGTTCGACTTCGAAAAACTTAAAACGGTCACGAAGATCGTCACTCGTAACTTGGATAAGGTTATAGACGTTAATTTTTATCCCATCCCTGAGGCGAAAAGGTCTAATCAGAGACACAGACCTATCGGTAAAGGAAATTGCATTTAATAATTAATTTTTGCTAAGTCTTACAGATATTTCAGGTGTCGTGAGCCTTGAATGTGGCGGACTCAGAAGAAAGTTATATTTTAACTGCTTGTTTATTATTTTTTTGTTAGGTATCGGAATACAAGGGCTAGCGGATGCGTTCCTGTTGATGCGGTATCCGTTTGAGAGCAAGGAAGCGAAGGAACTAAACATTAAGATTTTCGAAACGCTTTATCACAGTGCCTTAGAAGCTAGTTGCGAGATAGCTATGGAAAAAGGAACTTATGAAACGTACGAAGGTAGTCCAGTTAGTAAAGGCGTAAGTTTGTAAAATTTTTCTTGATAAAGAGAAATTGCGAAATTGCAATCCCGTGCAATCTCTGATAAAATCCTTCTAGATCCTCCAATACGATATGTGGGATGTAAAACCGACAGATTTGTGGGATTGGGACGAATTAAAGGCGAAAATCGCGAAGCACGGAGTTAGAAACTCGCTTTTGATAGCTCCCATGCCCACGGCCTCCACGGCCCAGATTTTAGGAAATAACGAGTCCATCGAGCCATACACTAGTAATATCTATGTAAGACGCGTGCTATCGGGAGAATTCGTTATCGTCAATCCGCATCTGATGCGAGACTTGACCGCCAGAGGTTTATGGAACGAGGACATGCAGAACGAGATCGTAGCGAATTTCGGATCTGTTCAAGTACAAGCGCGCTTCTTCCGATTACCGATTTACAAGTAAATAACCGCGATTCTAAAGAAATGTATATTTTGCAGAACATCGAATGCATTCCCGATGAGTTGAAGGTACTCTACAAGACCGTGTGGGAGATACCGCAGAAAGTAATTCTGGAAATGGCGGCTGATCGCGGAGCTTTCATTGATCAGTCGCAATCATTGAATGTTCACATAGGGGATCCGACTATTGAGAAACTCACGTCGATGCATTTCTTTGGTTGGAAGAGTGTAAGAGTGTAACATTAAAGTTGTTTCTGAATATCTAAAATTTTGCTTACGTGACAATATAATTTCGTGGATAAATTAATTTTTTTGAACAATCAAGTTTGTGCAAAGCTTTTTCTTAAAATTACATTGTTTTAATTATTTTTTGCATTGGGAGAAAAAATTTTTTAAGACACGGTCATTGATCTAAAATGTTTCTTCTGCTCACAGGGTTTGAAGACTGGTATGTACTATTTGAGAACAAAGCCAGCTGCAAATCCTATACAATTTACGGTGGACCAATCGAAACTGCGCAATCGTGAATCCAGCAACTCCACTACTCCTGTCAAGTCACCCGACAAAAGTAGCGACGATGACATCACCGCGGAAAGGCGAAACCAAATAAATCAGCAAGCGACTAAAAACTTAGAAGTGATGCTTGCTTGTTCGCGCGAGAACGGAGACGCCTGCTTGGCGTGCAGCTCGTGAGAATTTAGTAATTTTAAACTTTATATCTCTTAAAGAAAACACACGTGCTTTCTACTTTTTGTAAGTTATACATACGGAGCAATGTTATTGCATGTATTTTGTGTATTTTTCATATTAAATTGTTACTAAGATAATCTTTTTGTACAAAAATTAGTGTATAGGTAAAAAATTAATATAATTAATCGATTAAAAATTAATCAAGGAAAGAAACTGACTATGTGGAATCGTGTGCAGTTGGTCTGGTGCAGTAATTTTATAGGTTCGAATCACACACATTTTCAATATAGTCTTTATAACTTAGATTAATAAATATTATTTATATAAAATATCATTTTGTATTAATGCAATAAAAGTTACAATGTGTCAGATGATTGCGCACAGTTCCATATGAGCAGTTTGTTTTTCTTGATTAATTTTATAAATGTTACAAAAAAACTTTATATTTTATCTAAACTTATTCAACTTATATTGTGCGTATACGGAAATAAATATTAACAAGTTTGATTAACAGTGTTACTTAAAAATGTTTTGAGTTTTAGAATTATTTAAATATATGTGAACATTAATCCAGTTTTTTTTAAAAAAAGGTTTACATTTTTGAAAGAGAATAAATATAGAAGAAAAGTTGAATAATTTTAATTGTTTTTTATTTACAGTTTTGTATTTTTCAGAGAGTATTTCAATCTTTAAAAGAAAAGATTTCTCATTGGTTAGGAGTCTATAGCACAAATGCAAATGCACAGTTTCAGACGCAATTGGCTATATGGAATATGCACGCACACACACATTCAAGTGTATTTTACCAGTTTAGCAATTCAAAATTTTCATCTCAACTCAATTCGATCAATTTGTTCAACGCCACACATACAGTTGCATCTCTTGCGTGGCCGCCATTTTTAGCCAGTGTCCAGATCAGAGGGATTTTATCATATATCACTAGCTAGGAAAACGTGGCGTCGCTGCGGAATACGGAGACAAGTTTGTGACGACTTTGACGATTGGCAGTTGGATATCGGAAGCGTATTTATTTTGGTTTTAGAAGTTAGTCCGCAAGACCCGTGTGCCTGTGTGTGAGCGTGTCGTCGGGCCGTGCGTTTCTCGCACCAATTTTGGTGATTGGATTTCGGAGTTACTTTCTCATCGGAGATCAAGAACCGAAAAACATGACCCGTAAGTTGAGCCAAACCGTCCGTCAATCACGTTGCGATAATTCTGCGAGATAAATAAGGAGGAGAACAAACATCATCATTAAATGCTAATAGAATTGGCAAAATGATCGCGAATTATTGCCCGACAATATCATCTCAAGACATTCGCAGATATAATCATTTTTCGAAAAACAATCGAGCACATTGTCGAGGTTATTGTGCTCCGAATTTTCTCGAGAATCTTCTATCTACAGGGTGTTTCGAAAGACAAGAGATCGACGTTCTTGTAAAAACACGGTGGAAACGATTTCCGCAAATGTTTTTGTAACAGCTTGTCTTGTTGTTAAAAACGAGCCAGAGGATATTTATTGAAAAATAAATATCTCCGGAAAAAACAAGACGTTTCTAGAAAGTAAAGAGCAGTGCGTTATATCAGTAATACGTTTTGAAGAACATGAATTATTTACTTTCGGTTTTCGATGACTTTGTAATGTACACACGAGATTACGTTACATCAATGCGTTTATTGCACATATATAACTGAGCGCTTTTGTATGCGAACAATTCTTTGAAGACGAGTAAACATGGTGGAAAGTGTGCTCTACAGCGCGGATTGCATTTTATTCGATATCTTTCAGCTAGTGGCAACGTGCGCGTTAAAATTTAATAAAAAACAATGTAAATAAAAATTACGAGTAATGTTCTAATTTTCATTGATTTTAAGTTACTTAAAAGGTCGTTTTATATGACATACATGATTGCTCTTTAATAAATTTCGGAACACAGGTGTTGTGCGAACCGCCATTTTTACTAGTTTGATCAAAGAACATGACGAGCACATGCGCAAGCCTTTGTGCATTGCATATATACTTAGCACGTTTAAGTTGAATGAAAAAAAAACAAAGGTCAAATTAAAGTGTGAGATGAGGAGATTAAAGAGTCAAATGATATAAAGTATTGAAAATACATTTGAAAATTTAGTTTTAAGTTGATAACAAAAATTGATACGCAAGAAATGTTTTCATTCTTTGTTGTAGGTGGAAACCAACGTGAACTAGCACGAGCGAAAAACTTAAAAAAAACCGTAAAGAAGGCAGCTTCCGAACAAGAAAGTAATAAAGGTCTTTCCTTGGAACAACGTAAAGCACGGTGCGCCTTTTGAAATTTTCTTGTCTCAACGGAACGACAATTCGAAATTATTGTGATCGGAAACCGATTTCCCGCGATAGTTGATACGTGTCTGCAGTGTTTATCAACGCTCGAATGTATCTTTTCTCTTTGCAGCGATGCCGAACGAATGAGGGAAAAGCAACAAAAGAAACAACAGGAAGAAAAACAACAAGCGGACAAGTCTAAGCAAGCGGCGAGATAAAATTCAACGCAAGAGGACTGTAAAGCAAATTTTTACGACAAAGAAAACGGCTATAACAGCACAATGCCTACGTTTAAGAAATTCACGATTGCGAGGAGCACACAAGCTTACATTTGGGAACGCAAAAAGAACTCGGCATGTTTTCACTGTTAGAGAACTTTTTCATTCAGTCGAACCGTAAGCAGGTATGCCCGTTTCTATGATGACATACCGTATGATCTAGCCTCGATATTATATCTCGTTATTTACGTAATGCTCACAAGAAACAGTTGTAGTCAGTGTATAAAAGAAAAATCTCGACGTATGTTACTCACCCTCTCCTCCTTCCCCTTTTCCTTATACACAGTAAAACCAGTCAGTGAAAATGCGCATTTGACTGTTTTTTATTCTTTAGATATAAGGATAACCAATTAAAATAATACGATACTTGTAGTATATATAATATATATATGTAGTATATATAACATATAGTATATATATATAATTATATACTTGTAGTACATAATTTTTAATCAGTGTAAAAAAACATTCAGACTTTCACTTATTTAATGTTATGTAATTTAAATGTGTAAGTGAGCGAGCGATTATTAGACACACATGTATTACGGTCGTCGTTCCTTCTCGCTCGTAATAAACTGTTCAAATTTTAACATGTGATGCAACTTCTCTTGTCCCGTTATTTTTTTTTTCGGCAAAATAAAAATTAAAGTTAATGTGAGAAAATATTGTTTTGTTTGTTCAATGGGATAGGACAGTGCACGAGAATGTATTCCCCCCCCAAAAAAAGGGATGAGGAAACGTGGTATCTTTTACAATTATTTCTCAATTTTTTTATTGCACTTTCCCAAAAAGAGTACATTTTCTTAACATATTAATTTTTTTTAATATCGCGAGTTATTTCATAACTTCGCTCGTAATTACAAATAATTGATTGATTGATTAACATTGAATCCAATGAGGAATGTAGGGTGTGTGATTTCATAAATGTGTCACTGCGGTGGAAGACCGACCCTCTTAATATATCGCTAACCGGGGAGAGGGGAAAGGAGAGAAAAATATACACTATGCTAAACGTACGACGAACGTATTTGTTTAAGCCTCTAAGGACCAAAAACCCTCGTGAGATTTAGTTACACTCACTGCAATCGGAAACGAAATTCTCTCTCGAGTTTCAATCATCGGGGTCATTAAATGGATTTGCTAGGCTTGTATTTTTCGCGTTCTACCTCGTCTATAAGCAGGAACCAGCGCCACTTGTTTACTCGCGTCTTTTTTTTTTTTTTCTTGAATGTTTGGCTTCGAGTTTTGTAATATGCACAAGGAACAACGCGTACATTTGAGCATTTTACTTAATTTTACACTACTAGTACGTGTGATAGTTCATTGCAGAACTTTTGTTACATGCAATATTTCAATGATGCGTGATATCCGTTTGAAATCTGTCTTTTCAATCGTGTATGTATGTTCAGCTATTGCACAAAGCTAACACGTGCTGGCACGGATATTTAAAAAAAAAAAAAAAACAAGTGGTATCGTAAATTCGTCAAATTTTCTTTGCCCGCACAATTACTTTTACACAGTCCGGTTTGTGCCGTGCTTTTGTTAATTGGCACAACAACGTTTCGTTTCACGTCAAGTTAAACAATTCTCTTGGTTGATTTTTACTTTAATTCAATTCCGCTAAGTTTATTATTATTCCGTGAGAAAAACATTCGTAGGTTTTTATTGAGAATTCAATTACTCTTTTGTATATATAAATCTGAACTAGTCGTTATAAACTCGCGCCGCGCGCGTTAATTAAAAAATCTTACAATATATCTCTCTAAAAATGGGCGGCTGAATGCTGTTTCTTTCTTTTTTTTTTGTTTTTTTTTCTTTTTTCCCTTGTCTTCCTGTCAATTAGTCTTTACAAATTCCGTATACGTACAATTTTTATATAATAATATATTATCGTAATCACAATGTGTTTTTATTTAATAATATAAATATTTACCTTATACGTGTCTATTTCGATGATGCAACATTTTTTTTTTGTTCGCACGTGGAAAAATTGATTGACACACCTAAATGCGATACCTATTTTTCAGAAACACAACGAAAAAAAAATTCTAAAGAGAAAGATTCCGTGTTCGACATTTTTGCGTTAAACAATGCCGAGTGAATCTTATCTACGGTGTGTGTCTGTATGTGTGTGAAAATGTGTGTTGTTATCTTATTATTACAACACTCTATTTGTAACAGTAGCACCATATTTATATTGTTCGTAACGTAATGCGGATTCATGTACGTGTTGCGTCATCACGCAATATTCGTTTCTCGAGATAAATAATCGCGTAACTGTTTTGTATTTTATAATGTCATTTTCTATTTTCAATGTGCGTTCACCAGATTCAAAAAGATGTCCAACAACAACTATCTCTCTCTCTCTCTCTCTCTTAGTAATATGTTTTTTTTTTATAATTATAGAAAGTTTTTTTTTTAATATATTTATCTAAACCACACATTTTTACACAAGCAGCGCAACAATTTAAAAAAATTTGATATACGTCATGAAAATCTAGGATTAAATTTAAAAAAATTACTTAATAAGTAATTTAAAGATTACTCAATTATGCAAACAAACTTAATTTAAATTAAACTGCATTTAAAGTCAGACTTTCTAATATCTTTGAGAATTACGAAGTGTATATATATAGTATATATATATATATATAGTTATCTCGAAAAGAGTTTATACAACGTGAAAATTTTCCTCCCAACTGTTTGTGTTTCCGCGGAACACGTCTTGATGACAGTCGTTTTTTTTTTTTTCATTCTGCCACATGTGCGAATTTCTCACAAATATACGTCTGTTCCGTCTTTCAGATTATCGTTTATCGAAATAAATAACTACTATATGTAATATGCAGTACTTGGAAAAATCTACATTGAAAAATTTCGCGTCGCGCGAATGAACGCGGCAAATAGTCGCTTACGTGTCTTTGTATCGATCTATCGTATTTTCGTCAATGAATACGTCGGCGCGCGCTAATAAAATCGGAAATAAATGATAAGAATACGAGACGGGATGATGTTATCTCTCTCTTTTTTCTCTAATTACACGGAATGTACACGATATATTTGCGACGGATCGAGTGAAGTTTAAAACACAAATCGCTTTTTTATTGTTTTCGGGACGACAACGCGTGCGTTTTCTTTCGAAAAATCTCAACGAAAAAATCCCACTCGTTCTCTTCCTTTCCGTAACATTTGTACAAAATATTTCCGCGCAACTTTTCAGTATCTCTTCGATGAGAGGAAATTAAAAGAGAATTATCGCAAGCGAGATAATGCGAAATTTATCTCGATCGGAACAAGCGAGGACGAGAGACGGAATTGATCTGCAAGTAAATCCTGTAAATCCGTTCGTTATATGTGGACAGCGAAATTGAAAGACGAAAACCTATCGATCTCTCGGTGCGCTCGTTAAAAGCCCAGATTCTATCAAGTTTTTCCAATTTCTCATGAAGCAGAGAAAGATAAAAATTCAAAGCAAACGCGATCTCGACGACGAAGAGGAACCGATTTCTAGCAAAAAAAAAAAAAAAAAAAAAAAAAAAAAAAAAAAAAAAAAAAAAAAAGGATGGAAACGCGAAGGAAAGAAACAGACGATAAGATTCTTCACCGGGTCGCGCGCACTTGTGGAATTTTTCCGAGAGAAACAACTGGGAAGTGGAAAAAAAAAAAAGAAATGGTAAAAGAGCTCTCGCGCTGTACGACACGCTGTGTCTGGCGCGACTCTACCTCACAGTAGGTCTTAAGGATTCCTAAAGATTCAGAGAGCATATCGTACAGGTCTGAGCGACGCAATGCGAATGCAGATGTTGGTGCGACGTGTGCGACGGCGGAGGCGGCGGTGGCGGCGGTGGCGGCGGCGGCGGAGGTGGTGGCGGCATGTAGAGCCAGCCGGCGCCCGTCGCTGGCCAAACCGCGGATGAGGCTGTCGATGTCGGAAGCAGCGAATTTGTGCCGCCTCCGGCGCTAACGTGCGACGTTGGTCCACTTTCTACTCACATCACCTGAAAAGAAGCCGATTGAAATCCTCATCTCTCTGCAAAGGTTCTCGAAGAAATTGCACGCCTGTACATGTTTTTTCTCTTCCGAATGTGTAATCATAACATACATCTTGCGTCCTAGAACTCTGGTTTTTTTTTTAACATTCTCAATCTGCTTTTTTAATATCTCGAATACCACATGTGCGTAACGTAATTGTAAAAAAAACCAGTGTGATTAACGGAGCCTCGTAATGAATAAATGACACGATGTGTGTCATGCGCGCGATTCATGTTTTGTTGTTTGTGCTCTATGCAAAGTCAATAAAGCGTCACGTCGG
>QVOA01022715.1:0-14655 GCA_014825685.1 Pseudomyrmex cubaensis
TTTATATAACAAAAAATAAAAAAAACATATCGTGATGTAAACGTCTGATTTATCGTTAAAATAAAATGTTATCTAACTGTAGTGTGCGTTGCTATATAGTTACTTCTCTCTTTACGTCTTCAATAATAATAAAAAACTATCACTTCTTTAACTTCTCTTATTTACTTATCTCCACTACATTTATACGGCGTTTTGAGGAGCTTCGATTCGAGATATCGACTGTCCGGACTCTGTAGTCTAGAGACTATTGTCGACGGATATTGCGGACTGGACTTTCTGTTAGCTCTTCGGCATCATATCTTTGATCGTTACTTGTTTTCCTGTTCGAATTCGATCTATCGATAGACACAGTCAATACTCTGTGAGTGGACGAAAAATATTTATCTTTAAGATAAAGAGTGCAAACACAACAATAAATACAATCTCAAGTTGCAAGAATTCTCAGTTACATACAAATATTTGGAAAATATAATATATTTTAGTTCCTAAACGATAATAAATTTTCTACATCTATTTTTTTCACCGATAAAACTTTCAAACAAAAAAGCAGCTGTAAAAAATTGTTTCGTTATAATTTTTCGGATCGGACAAGAAAAACTCGTTTATTTAAAAGTTCCCGAAGCAAACGGCGTGCAGAAAATCCGCTCGTGTGAAAAAGGGAAGGCACCCTCGGTGCTTTTAGGCCTCTTGGGGTTTTCTCCGCGGGTTCTTACATTGCTTCCCCACTCGTGTGTAAAGCGCGGTAAATTTTATGCCGCAAATTTAACCGCGCGATTCTAAACCATTTCGCTATAACAGAAGAAGTGCATGTACTCAAAGTGCATTTCACATAACTCGAGTCTACTTTTCTGGAAACCCTCAATATGTGTGTGCGCGCGCAACAGTAGGTCACCGATAAAAATAAAGTCTCTCCAGATATAAAAAGTCTCTCATCTCGATGTAAAAAATTGAAATTTTAACAATAGCGCGCGATTTTTCGAGCAACTACGTTGGGAAAAGAATTAACACTTTCTCTGTCGTCGAAAACTGTCACTTACAAAACTGTCGACAAACTTCACATTGTTTACACATCGATTTGCGAATCCGCACTTTGCGCTTCGTGAAGGACAAGTACAACCGAAGAAAAAATTATATCATTGCAACGGAATCATTAAAGCGTAGATAGCAATACGTAATGAGATGATATTTCCATTTTTTGCACTTACATCGCGTTTGCATGAATAATGCATAATCCGCCGAGCGACTTCGCGTAAGCGCGCGCGAAAAGCCGATTCGCGACGAGAAAACTTCCGCCACTTCGCGCAATTGTCAGCGTCAAGCTGTCACCCGCAATCACTGTCGAGCGATGATTGATTATTCTTGCGACTGCTTCAGTGGTCCATTAATAAATCACTTGATCACTTGATTAAGATAGTGATTGAGCGCATAATTATTATTTGGATCGATAACTTTAATCGTAAATTTATATCTCATTCATATTGATTATCGGTAATTATCGTAATAATCGTAAATTTATATCTCATTCATATTAATTATTGGTAATTATAATTGGTAATTATAAGATAAAATATTAATAATTATAAGATGATAATACGTAATAGTAATTATGCACTTAGAAAAGAAACTCAACTGATATATAAATGCGTTTAGTTGAGTTTCAGTTTGTTTTTTGAAATACTTGTTTTTTTTTTAATTTAGGTATATGGTAATAAAAGGATAAGGATAAAGAAAGTTTAATTGATTCCCCTCAGGGTTGCAATATTTTTCAACACTCCACTTCTATATCTACGATCCATTCGGAGGCCTGATTCAGTTCGCTTTTCAATCGATAAACTCGACTTGAAAGAGATCGGCCCGGAAAAATCCGACGGTGTGGATTCGAACTCGGGACCTCTCACTCACAGCCCTCGCATTCAGGCCGCAAGATTACTGGGCCGGTGTGTATATTAGTATATTAGTAATTATAGATAATTAGTAATTATATAAGATGAAATAGAGTATATTATACCGAATGATATTTTGTAAACGATCGGAAGTGATCGCAATTGGGGAGAAAAAAAACTCTTGCAGGCGCTACAACGCGTGCGAATCAGAAAAAATATTGCCGAGGTTCTCTACGCTGATTTTTGTTCAAAGACGAAATGAATTTATTGCGGTCGTCATTATCGTGATAACCTACTTGATATATTGACATCAGAGCGCGTCGAGCTCTGAAGGGCGCAGTTGTGGCGCAAGTGCTCGGGGGTGGTTATCGCAAAGGAATTCCGGTCTCAGAGATGAGATAAATAGATGATGTTTGATCAATGAACGCGAGGGGAAGAATAGATAGCGCAAAGGGAGTAGAACAAGGACAATTGCAAAATATTCGGAAAATGTATCTTTTCTCTTCTCTTGTACACATTAAAAGAAAAACTAGAAAATTCGTAATTGTTCAGGAAAATGTAATCGCACAGTAAGCTACTTAACGGATGTTGCGCATCAACTGCGACACATTCGCGTGACAAGTATTTTCAGTCTGTGATGTTCGTTTGAAATTAAAATTGCGTTTTAAAGACCGATCAGATATTCGTCAGATAAAAGATAGAAGATAGAAGATTCGACTAAAGATGGATTTCGATTAAAGATGGAAGATTAATGAAGATCGAACTGATATATGTATAGTAGCGGAAACGTCGCGCTAGACGGCTTCTTGCCATAATTTCACATTCCTGAGCGACGCGGAGGCGAAACGACCGAGATTCATTATGATTTCCATCATCTGCCGTCTGACTCTCGTCCCTCACAGACAGCTCGATTAAGCTCTGCGCGATCATGTCAATCTCGCGTTGACTCGCCTCTAATTATATTAAGTTGATTATGTATTCTCACATGTAACCCAAGTTTATATTCTATCCTCGACAGAAATTGAGATAAAAAAGAAAAGAGGAGTGCAGTGATGCACGCGCGCGCGCGTATCAACTTATCTAATAATTTTTAATTATTGTCAAGCCAAAGAGACGTGCATCATTTTAATTAACACATTTTATTATCTCTTACCTGAGAGAAATCTAAACCAATTTTCATTTACATCAGAAACTTTTGCGATAATTATAGCGGGTGTTTTTTATGTATCGCGATTTTGTCGCCGATTTCGTTGATGACGTTGCTGTAATCCAACTGTTGTAGTTCTGACGGTTTTTTCTGGCAGTTTATTGTGAGGAATGGGACATCGCAACAACGAGTTGTGATTGTTAAAACGTTTTACCATAAAACAGATTGTCGATTGTGAACACTCGAAGAGAATTACGTGAATTTACGTCGATTGACTATCTCGCTCGCCTGATTTAACAGCGGCTGATGTTTTCTTTGAGACTATTTAAAAGGAAAAGATCTGCGCAAACAAGCCGACAACAACCAAAACACAGCATTCGCAAAGAAATCGATCAAATTACCCAAGAAACGTGCCAGAAGATGTAATGAAAAATGTAGTCGAAATAACAAGGCGCTTGCGCCACAGAGCCACATATAGCCGATATTTCATAACTAACGCCAAGAACTGAATGAACGATCCATAAAAACAAATTTAAAAAAACATTTTATTTACAAAGTATTTAAAAAAACATCCTGTACATATTTTGGAACAACGTATTGTAAATAATATTAGGTGTTTTTTACCGCAATATAATTTCTAAATTAATTGGGAAGGCAAAATGGATATTCTCATATACCCGATGCAAACTATGAATTTAAGAATTGAAAATTTTATGATTATGTAAATTGAGGTGTCCTCTGGATCGTAGTTAAACATTTCAATATGGTGTGTATAAATAGGACAGTTTGATCCGGGTGCAGGATGTTGTGCAATAATGATTCTTTATGTAATTAATAACTTTCGACTTTTATTTTTTTAAAGTTATCTTCAGTAAAAATTCATTGTAAAGATAATGTTGAAAAAATGTTAAAAACTTTGTGAAAATTTCAATTCGAAAAAAATGTGTAAGAATTTCCACTCCTAAAATATAAAAATAAATATTTAGATATATTTATATTCCGCAAAACATCCAGCGTATCGGCTCTTATTACCGGTGAAATTTCGTTGATAGTTATAAATAATATTGTTTTATACGAGAACTACTCGGATAATCCTCTTCTCAATAAATTAACGAATAGAGAGAATCTCTGTGCGGATTAAGACGCGAGTTACGCTCTCTCAACCAGGTTATCATTATTAGTTTGCAGTGCGCTAATCCGATCTAACATGACCGTCCTGACGCATTAACCGTATAACGTTGTAGCGCATAATCCCCAAGCGTACGACTTGCGTAAGGGCCGATCAGTGGCCTTCCATTACCCGCGCCGCGCCGTAGAGTACATTCATTCGCGCGGGCCATAACTCGGACTTGCACCCGGGAAGTATCCCGGAGTATAAACGGCCGTTGGGTATTCATATTGAGAAGCACCACGGTTTCTCTCGTCACTTCCACGATGGATTAGCAACACGGTCCACAGCCGTTCATCCCTTTTGATGGCCGATGTCTAACGGCGTTGGCGGTGACGACTCACCACCACCGCCGTATCTTGGCGCGCGAGATGATTTTCATTTACGCGACGGCACGTTCGCGCCTAAGAAGCGAGGATTAGATCCCAGATGGGATAGGAATAATTGCCGCTTGAGTGACTTAGGCATTTTGCCACATTGTACGTAGGTATCTTTTAATCCGCGAGAAATGAAGAGGGAAAAGTTTCATTTCAAATCCGAAAATTATTTCCCAAGATTATCTTCTAGAAACATTCTAAAATTATTTTCCATAATCCTAAAATTATATTTTTTAGAAGCGAATAAAGCTCATGTAATATCGCACTAGAGAAGAAACACGTGATATTCGGTCAATATATGAGCCAATGTGCCGGATGATAATTTTTTTCCTCAACCTATTTTCCTATTATTTCCAAAGAGAGAGAGAGAGAATCTTGGAAATTATACTTGAAATGAAATTAGTAGTGATAATGTAACAGTCTTAAATTAACGTCTTGATTAATATTTTTTCGCCGAGTGACATCGCGCGCGCGCGCGCACGCTTCTACATCCTTTGTCCGGTTCACATTAAATGCAACGACTGAATAGTCTTGTTTCACAACGCGACGAGTCGAAACCCCTCCCCGAATGACGATGGTTTTGAGGTCTCTTTTTAGAGTAAAATACGGCAGCCGCAAGTCTTCCCCGGCGCGAGAGAATAATTTATAAACTAAGCAAATGAGGTAGACCGTCGTCGTTCCGCGATGAGAGAAAGAGAGTGCGACGGATTAATAAATAATTTCTTAATGCCGGGCGGCGGCGTGTTTCATCGTGCGCAGTTAAACGAGCGAACTTTCAAGACTTCTAGCAAAACTGCAAAAGGTGGAGCGATTATGCGGTTTTTCTCTTGTAACAACGATTAAGTAAAACAAGATAAAAAAAAAAACAACAAGATAAAAGATAAAAACTTAAAATATACACTAATAAAAAAATTTGTTTCGATAGAACGCTTGGATTTTTTTGTTTTTTTTTATAACAAACATCGCGCGCGTATATTCTGGTAACATTTTTTCGCGCGCACTTGGCGCTTTTTAATTCTAAAAACTCGAGTTTACGTTCACAACTCTCAAAGAGATTCGGCGTATACTTTGGCGTGCGTCGAGCTCGCGCGCCACTTTTGACTTAAAGTGGTTTAATTAAAAGCGTATCGACAGATGTCGTTAGCGCAGCGCGCGGAATACCATCGTCTAATGATGACGCACACACGCTCAGAAAGCGCCCGACAATGCAGCCAAGCCACAAAGCAAACGCTCGGCCCCCAATAATTACGTAAATACCGGCGCGCCGTTGTCGTGGGCGCCTTGTACGGGGGATGATGTAGAGGTCCGTTAGGGGAAATTTGTGCCGTAATATCGCCGGCTCTCTCCCGGCCGCTATGCCGCGCGCACCGCCTTGATTTTAACGATTAATGGACAGAAACTTGCTAATAATCGGCCGCCATTTGTAAACCGTCGAGTTTTCCGCTTTATCTGTCTTGCAAAGTCGACGTGAATCGAAGTGTTCTTCTTCGAAGGGACAATTTATATTTTAAGCTCGAAAACGTTATACGCGCAAAATACTAGGAAAATTTATAATCCGGGGGATCCGATAAACGGCATGCGCGCTGTTGTTGTTGTCGCGCGTTTTAACAATTTGCAGATAATATACGAGAGACGAATGAAGAAACGTCACGGTGATTTATTATACGAGCTCGTTTCTCGCGATCTCTTCTTTCGCATTTTCAGTCACGAAACAACCAACGTAAGAATCAAGCGTAAATGAATATCCCTCCCGTGAAGTTTTAGAAAACTTTCCGCCTCGTTCGGCGCGACGGACGGGGACGCGGCACAATTTAAAGTTGCCGTTATGCAACGCGGGAAACGTTCGCGAAAGTTACACGAGCCAAGCACATCGCGCGGACTACCATTAACTCTCGCAAGACACGGTCTCTCTTCGAGCCTAATTTGCGAGGAGTTCATGAATTTAAAATATCTCTCGTGTATCGCGAGACCGACTTAACAATCTAATTAAAATCCGGTAATCATGTTTTAAAGACTGTTTTAAAGTTGAAAAGAGAGGGAGATTGTTTTCTGGCTTTTCTTTTTTGCTCGCGGTTTTATTTCCAAAATATTGACAGTAGTATCTAAATAGAATGTCAAGAACGTGGAAGTTTTTTTTATGAGTAAATCGAAAAAGTGTGTGTTGCAAAAGTTCATTAACTTTTTACCAAAAAAAAAAAAAAAATAAAGAACTTCACCAAAGTAGAAACTTTCTGTATTATAATTTTTCCAGTACGCCACTTGTGCCGCAAAAACTTTTTAGCTCGTACACGTACATTTATATAACCTCAATTAATCACCCCATATATATATTTATTCCTATTACAACTTAATAAGCCGTGATGCTCATGCGTCTTCATTATCACGTGATAAGAAAAAAATATGCGCGTATACAACTGGCGCGCGTGACAAGTGCTGTAATTATATGTTATAACGCGTGTCAGTGGGATATTGCGCGAGCATGCCGGGAAAATTTAGCGCAAAGATGGGGAACGGGGGTAAATTTCCGTCGCGGGAAAGTCGTCGTAATCGCGAGTGGAACGCGGAGTCGAGAGGTGACTCTCGCCGTCATTATTGTGCAAATTAAGGAAGATGTAAATTCCTTTATCATTTGCATCGCGCATAACGCGCTGGGGAATATTCAGTGAGATAAAAAAAAAAAAAGAAAAGAAAAGAGAAAAGAGAAATATTCTCGGGCGATTTCTGCGCGGAAAGAAAGCGGGCGACGTATTACCGGGGATTTTGTCAGGGTTACGAAATTTCCACGAGATTAACGCAGCACATTAGCGACGAAACTTCGAGACGCTTTGTATGAATAAGAAATTTCTTGTCTAGCACGTTGAACGCTACACGTCACTCGTCTGTCTGGGCAAGTTTTCTATTTGCGGATGACGGGTTTTATTAAAACAAATTTCACGAAAAATGTGTGATGTGCGTTGTGTGTCTGTTGGATTATTTTAATAATAACAATTTGATATGATCCGCACAAATGATCCGCATAATGATAACGCGTAATGATTTGCGTAGAAAACATATATACAAGGTGTCCGAAAAATTTTTGACACAGTGTGAAAATAGATTGGGTTAAATTGAACGGTTATTTATCACTTAGCAAAATTCGCGATATTTATTGAGTTATTAATTAATTAATACGCAAACACGTCTATAGAGTCTTGATTATTCACGTGCTATTATTGGCTTTAATTAATTAATACCTCAACAAATATTGCAAGTTTTGCAAAATAACAAAAGACTTTTCGGACTGACCCAATCTATGCTTCAGCTTTGTCAAAATTTTCCGGACACCCTGTACATGCACGTAGTTTAGTCGCGACGTAATATAGATACACGTAATTCGTTTCTCTTGCAATTCTATGCGAGAGACTTTTTATTTCATACATTTGCTCAATCATCTTGGAATCTGGCGATCGATAAAGCGGCTTCGATCGTTATGTAGCGAGCGAGCTATTCCAATTCCTGGACAAGCCCCCGTACCCATCTAATCTGATTCGGGTTGACCTCCGATTTAGGAATGCCAGGAATGCCGGCGGCTTGTGCACTATGGCGCGTACACACACACGTACACACACACACGCGCGCGCGCACAATTTATGCATCCACCTGTACACGCGCTTACATGCGTGTGTGTGTGTGTGTATACACGGTTAAGCGCAGATGAGAGGTTCGCGAGAGTCAAGATGGGGCCCCACTTGTGTCATTAACGTTGTGCCGATACCGGATACATAATTCCGTTCAGTTTGTTCCGATTCAGGTTTCGCGCGCTCGCTTATTCTATCAAAGAAATTACGCTGCACGCGCGCGCGCCGGTCTAATCCCGGTGGATCAGATACACCGATAATTCGATGCAATTTAGGCTGACCTCCAATTTATGGCAATTTCAATCGAGCGCGTACTCATGTGCGAGGCAAAAGGACGCAAGACCGAGGCTTGCGGTTGCTCAACCTAACAAGTTGCACGTAAATAAATAAAGACACTAAATAAATTACTATCGCACAATTTAATTGGTAAATGTTTACAAAAGGTCACCACTCTCGATTTGAATGAGCTTGATATATGTTGTCAAGATCACCTCTCTGAGTAACAATCCGTAAAGTTTAGCCGTCGCTCGTTGTTTATAAAAAAAGTTATAAACAATTGAAGTTCCATAAATAAATTTTTTTCTTGACATCATGTACATTTTTTTCATGTTGGAAGCGTGTAGGCTGCGCCCCCCCGCAGGGAGGGAAAAAATAGAAAACGACTTCTGATTAAGTGTCGCTAAAAACCACGTACATATTATTGACATGAAGCGACATGTAATCGGAAGTCGTTTTCTATTTTTCCTCGAGGAGGGACCAGGGAGGAGGGGCGGAGCCCCTCCCTCTGCAGGAGGCCGCAGCCCCCTCCCTGCCTACATGCTTATAACACGAACAAAAAGAATGAAAAATAGCCTTCAACATCTATATGTATACGATAGGTATTTAAACGTCGTTTTGTACACGAAGAACGTATATAAATATTTTGAGATCATGTCAGAAATATACTCCGTCACACTGACATTCGGTTACAAAGTAATGAATAAAATTTATAATGGATTGTAACAACAAATAAAAATTTATATAACATTTTATAACATTACTTACAACACGCTTACGACACAAAAAGATGTACATAATGTCGGAAAATAAAAATTTATTTATGAAACTTCAATTGTTTATAACTGTTTTATAAACAACGAGCAACGGCTAAAATTTACGGATTGTTACTCAGGGAGATGTCCTTGACAACATATGTCAAGCTCATTTAAATCGGAGGGTGGTGACCTTTTATGAACATTTACCATTTAATTTTAAATATTCAAGTACAATTTTAGCAAGATTGCAATTAAAAAATTAGCTTCGTCGAATTACTTGTGTTTTCTAATCTAACAATTGCTCAGTAGTGTCGTAACAAACATCGTATTACGAGGCGGTGCCAGTTTTGTGCTCCACGTGCTACATTTTTTTTTTAAACCTAGATTAACCCTTTCATTACGGCGTACTGTGCTTTCTCTGTAGTCCGCCGCGAATGCCCATTTTGTAGATAGAGCGACATGTGTGTGGTCTTGTAAAATAATTGTCTAAATGTTAATTAAAAAAACAACGAATTCGTGTAAAACACCGTCTTTAGTCGACGCTAATATCGACAGCTTGTTACGTAAATGCCGATTACAGTCGGCACTTGTATGCACATCAGGTTCTCGCATGGATAAAGTCAGCGTTAGGGTCGAATAAAAGGATTAAAGTCTGTCAGAGAAGAACGTGATCAGTTCAATTGGTAGAAAAATGTTGTTACGGTAAAATCGAAAATACATACATTTATGTTTTAATAACGCGTTCGATGTCAATAATTGCCTCGTTTTAGATTTAGAGGAAAGTATCGAAGATGTCAGTGTTAATTATTGACAACAGTGGCGAACACATTGGTTATAGGAAAACATTTTAGTTTCAATCGAATAGAACGGACATATGTATTTTCATTTTTTTTGTAGAATAAATTTGTCTACAAATTAAACTGATCATGTGTTGCTCTAACAAATTGTAAATATTCGTCACAGCTGAGTGTTATTGCACACAGAGATACGTAGATGTATCGCGAGAAAATAAAAGATTGCCGAAGAAATCTACGAGAAACTGATGTTTAACGAAAATATCGCATATACGTGTATCACAAATTTTCGAGCTCAAAACTCGAATAACTTTCGCGAAAGTTTTTACGTTGCGAAAATCGAAGAAATTGGTTCTTCGTAATAAATTATTAACGCAACGCACATGTTTGATTGGGGATTTAATTAAATTCCGGTAGGTTTGCGATACGCGGCGCCACACTTTGTTGCGGTGTATCATCGGCTTTAACGCTCGTTAAGCAAGTAAGGAGTGACAAACAATTAACTCGGCTGGCATGCTACAATTTTTTTTTTTTTTTTTGTTTTTCCACGTGGGACCGCATTAGCGCTAAGCTACACGCTTGGTCGTACTTTAATTAAACCCGTATATATACTAACGTTCCCGTTACTTCCCGACTCCACGTCCAGAGAAAAAAGGAGACAATAGCGAGGGCGCTGCAGAAATTGTTGCGCTAGTTGCGTCGCGCGCGTTTTGCGGCGAGAGAGAGAGAGTTTACTACGCGTCGTGACGGATTAAGGCCTTGTTTTGAGCCGCTCTCGAATGAGCGCATTTTACGAAATTACTTTGAACTACGCGAACATTGCCGTTTATGATTTTTAGATTAGTTCGTGTATTTTTTTGTTTTTTTTGTTTTTTTTTTTTTAAGTCATCTCTCACGTAAATTCGCAAATGTAACACTGTTAAAGTTTTGCAAGTTTTTTTTTTATTACGTTTGTCGCCCGAAACATTGACGAAAAACAAACATTTTCAAACTAGCTTCGCGTAATTATGTTTTAAAATCGTTACATCGTTTGATATGACATCAATTTAACGACGGACCGTGGATAGAGTTCAAAAATAGAAAAACTTAAAAAAAAAATAAAAAAACTTTACACGATTCACAATAGCGTGACTATAAACTATATCTCGCTCTTTTATCATTCGCAGCAATATTGTGCCACGGCGGAAACAATCTCCCCCCTTCAAAAAAAAAAGTTTCCATTTCCATGACAATGCGGGCTTCCGAGCGTTACACACAAAGCGGTTTTCACTGCGGAAATTCGCGGGCAAAACCTACCTATCTATTTATCTACGTGAGCTACCGATATCGCTACGGCAAAATGATATCGGTGTGCTCTGCGAGAGCACGAAGTGTGAGCGATTTAATTGAAGCATTAAATTTGGCGGATTCAATTAGCGCGAATTTTTGATAAACCGGCGCGGGCGGCGCAGGCGGCGACGAGAAATCGCACCTTTCGGCCGAGCGCGAAGAGGAAGGCGCTCGTGTGTACGGCGCGAGTAATAATTTACGAGCGTTCATTACGTCGGGAAAAAGAGCAGGTGACTGCCGTTTTTCAATATTTGCAATGGGGCAATCCGATGTCCCTGCGCGACTTGCGCGGCTGGTGCACCAAGCCGCCGCGCCGCGCGCCGGGAATGGGATTCCCGACAGTCGTATCGAACACAAATTCGTACAGCGAAGTCCGCGGGCGACGCAAAATCTCCGCTCAGATATAACGTCTAAGTACTTTCTCCGACCCTCGTTGCACGGAAATATCTCATTTATTTACGTCACTTGTTTGAAAACTTGCGACGGAATGCGAAAGCGCGACAAATCGAACTGATCGCAAAATAAAAAAAAAAAAATAAAAAAAAAAAATGATAGAAAAGAAAAAAAAACACTCACATGTCTCGCGTATTACACATGTATATTGAAAATTGCAATCTGTGAGTTATTAGCATGCGAGCGAGAACGCAAATGCGCGACAATCACACGCGATTTTACTTCCCGCAGATAAATCGTTGTCGATATAACGCGCGCGACACATTTTTCCGTCGAATCAAAATGGAAATTTCCGGCAGATAAATGCGCGCGCGGGCGCTTGTATAAATGCTCGACTGTCACACGCCGCACGCACGTATATATGTATACAATAGCAAAACAGGTCTCCCCGCACGTATTTCCTATTGTGTTTCCGTTTGGATAAACTCTCTTCTAAAGCCAGAAAGAAATTGCTCCGGTGCGAACGTTCTCATTTAAATGAGTGTTTGCGAAAGATCCTCCTTCCCGCAACTTCCGTTTCTCCTGGCCGACTAGAATATATATAACATATACGCGAAGAGGGGAGGGGAGGTGAATCGGCCGCTTGTCAGATATGACGAGTTCGCGAGGTGAGACGAGCGCGGAAACGCGGATTGCAATTTTTTTGATGACGATCAACTTCGCGCCGCGGCGGAAAGTCACGCGTTAAGACGCGAAATAATGAAAATTCGTGAACTAATTCGCGAGATTGCGCGAGTCGCTCGACTGTAACGCGTCACCATGTGTGTGAGTGCGGCTCGAATTTAACTTTAGCAGAAGAATCCAATATTTCTCACTTATTGTTGAACCGCTTCATTTTGTCGATGCTTTATCGCTCGAACGCGAAATAAATCGCAGAAGAACGTGACGATTCGTAGCCCCGCGGATGCGCGTCGAATATTGTGCCTTCGGGACGCATGCTGTGCATAGCTGCATATCCCATTCCCCATTCCCTTAGTACTTTTCGCAAATATTATATACGTGCAACATATACACACACCTCACACACGGTGTGTTGATACGCGCGCGCGCGCGCACGAGTTTCTTCATCGCGTCTGCCGTCGCGGGGTCGCTGACACCGCGTGGTTCGGTCTTGCAACTTCCTCCGTGTGGCGCGATCCCCTTCCGCTTGTGAGACATTATTAGCCTTCGGGACTTTACATCGCGCGCCGAGGCTCATTGCCCTCCCTCACCGGGAAACACTCTCCTGAAAGCAAAAGCGAGCTCGAGCGCGCCGCGCCGTTCGTTCGTTCTTGCACACGCGGGACTTATTTCCTAAATGTGCCCGGAGGTTTATAGCGCGACGCGCGGAAAAAGAAGTAAAAAGGATAGGCCGCGCGGCGAGAGGCCATGAATACGATGAAGAAATGGGAGTAGGTACGGCGGCGATATGAATAGCCGCCATGTCGTTCAAAACCTTTCGAGCTTTCAAGCAGCTTGCGGCGCTGCTTAAGTACTATATATTTGCGAAATTTAGATTTCGTCATTATCACACAAACAAAAGAGAAAATTAATATACGCGAATTCAGTTAACGAGTCTATTGTTGCACTTGCGCGAGCGAGAGAAGCAAATTTTAAAAATACATTACCAGAGTACCTATTGTTTTATTAATCTTTCGCGTACAGAGACTCCAAAAATGACGAGACTAGTAATACAAAAAACCGGGTCTGTGAGACCCACGCGGCTTCAAAATCGAATATCTCCGCGAAAAAACAATATTTTTTTTTAAATTTGTTGTTTTGAATTAAAAGTTCGAACGATGCGTCGATCGAATAAAAACAAATTGAAAAAATCCCTAGTAGTTTACACAGATATAAGTGTTAAGAAAAACTAATTTTTACTAGACACTGGTTTTAAATTTTTGAGTGAGTCTAGGAGACTCATGTCGTATGAAGGAGGGTTAATATTTCATATAGGAGAGACCGGAGCTAGTTGTGACACGAGGTTAGTTGTCAAACTATTGCATCCCGTGCTATTATCTTGCTTACTAAATCTTGGAAAATATTTTTCTTTATATTATAAGTTGCTACTATTGTGTTAGTAACGTGTACAAAATAGCTTTTCTTAAAAATATGATATATGATATTTACGAACAGTTTTGTAAAATTCGACATGGCTGAAATAGATTTTTCTGATCTCGATTTAATAATTTCATTGATTGTAAAATTTCTAATTGCAATTTTATCTGAGGTAAAAGAAATGTGGTAGTTTTAAATAAGTATTCCTATGTTTATTTAATCGTCATCGCATCGCAGTTTATAAATATAATATCTTTTATTTAAAATAAACGTTTGGAGTAAGTTGACTCAAATGAGACGAGGTAAGTTGTCACACGGTGAGTATGCGCGAGGAAGTAATTGCCGTGCGTAGGATGCGTCGCGCTATAACTTTAACGAAAACTTTGTCAATGCGACAAAATTTGTTCAAATAATAATGCGACAGGCTGCATTATTATTTGAAGTGAACTGAAGATCGTACGTTAGTTCGGTATTGTAAGAAAATTTCAGAAAAAAACACATATGTGAAAATACGATTTATACAAGTGTGGGTTATGCTAAACCAAAAAAAAAGTTTTATTAGTGATTTACAAGAAGAAGAACTAGTTAGTATATTACGTGCTTCAGATATTTACTTTGATTTTAAACCCAAGAAAATCAGAATTTTAGCTTATGTGACAACCCCGGATACGTGACAAATTTAATGTTAAACACGATCGTGTTTAACATTAACCCCTTCCCGTGCCATTAGCTCAACGAAACCCGGGCCCAAGTGGTAGGCGTCGACGCGCGGTAAACAGACCAGACTGGTGCTCGAGAACAGTCGCAATACGAGCC